>JAIGNY010000865.1:2800000-2825000 GCA_020152595.1 Chiridota heheva | reverse complement strand
CATGACAACTCCCTGGCTCTGCTAGGCCCACACTGGAAGGTCGCTTATTGGGAATGATTTCTCAATCTAGCTACTTGTCCTAATTGAAGAATTTTTGATATCAGAAATTCATTTTCTGATATCAAGAATTGAATTCCTGATATCAATAAAGTGAATTTTTGATATCAAGAATTAAATTTCCTATATCAAGAATTCAATTCTTGATATAAGAAAATGAATTTTGATATCAAGAATTTATTTTTGATATCAGAAATTAAATTTCTGATATCAAAAATTAATTTCTGATATCAAAAATTCATTTTCTGATATCAAGAATTAAATTTTGATATTGAAATTTATTTTGATATTACTTAAACCTGGCATTCTTGATATCGAAAATTATATTTTTGATATCAGAAATTGAATTTTGGATATCAAGATTTCATTTTTTGATATCAACAATTGAATTATTGATATCAAAAACTAAATTTCCGATATCAGAAATTCTGTATTAAATGTTAAAACGGCACGCCATACGTTCGACTGTACTATGGCACTGTATTGCACTGCCCATATGGGTATCCAGGTATTGGAAATCATTTGTATTCGATTGAAATGATCTACAACCGGAAGTGAAGTGAGTGAATGGCAATTACTCAATTTACTGAAAAAGAAATCTCACTTTAAGTCATCTCCCAAATAAGGATTTGGTACCAGGCTAGCGAAAAATTGCAGAGATGCTGATGAAATTTTCAGTTGAAATAGCAAAATGTAGACAGCACAATTTATTATAGGATCCAGTTTCCACCAGGAAAATAAGAATGGTCATTTTGTGTGTGTTTGTGTGTGGGTGAAGGGAGGTGGGAGGAGGGGGTGGGGTGATTGTTGTAGGGTACATTTAAAAAAGTATCAAGTGGTCAAAATCTTTAAAATTTAATAACTTCTTGTAGGGATAAGATATTAACTTTTTTTTTTAAGCAATCTGTTTTTTTATTTTCCCATCAAATATACTAAAATTGAATTTCATGGGAATAATGGTCATTGAATTATATTCATGATATATGAAAAAATGGATATCTAGTAGATTTCAAACAATTAGTATTTGAAGTTCGGACTGCCTTGGACTACCTCTTAAAATATTTGATATGAAATGAACGGTTCATCTACTTCAAATATTATTTTACATATGAAAATAAATCTCTTTTCTAATTTCATGATTGAATGCAAGATGAACTCCCAAATCGTTCTTTCAGTGGAAACCTTTGTTTGACAGTATATCTTTTTAATAAAAGTAGGAAATAATTCAATTCAAGGCTGTTACGCAGCTTAAGGGATAAGTACCTCTGATATTAAAATTTTGCAGTCCTTAAATAAAAATTGTTTTTAAAAATTAATCTGGACCTAAGGAGTGGTTTCACTCAGCGAATGTTACATTTTCATCTCTGTTTTCCGGAGAGAAGAGAAAAGGAAATTTTGTGCCGAGTTATATCAAATATCATTGCTCTTTTTTTTGATTTCCAGTGCAAAATTGTAAACACTTCCAGTGTACAATTTTCATTCTTTACATAATGCATTTCAAAATATTGATAATTTGAGCGCAGCAGACTTTTCTCTGAGATAATGAAATCATCGATTTTGAAGTTGGTGTGAATGTATCCTGTACCTGAGAGGTGAAGTTCATGTATACTTTATTACATTAAAATCCCTAAAGTGATATTTAAATTTGAAAGTTTTTCCAAGATTGTTATACCCAGAGAGGTGCCAGTTTTCTCTTGGCTGTACTGTCGTTTTCAGGATTTCTAAAATTGGTCATATAATGACAATCTCTTAATAAAAATAAGAGTAAGAGGGTGACATTATAGCTTGTTGGGGTACACAATTATTTCTCCGCGTAACTCTTCTTTTACCTTTGTCTTTCTCTTCATGATTAACGTTTTTGTGGCAATCCTTTATTTCCTACTTTTATTTTATTCTTACTACATTGTGGACAGTATGACAGTATATGTATAATTTCTTATGTTACTTACTAGTACCGATACATGTACCGAGGTGCAGGTCCCATCCAGAACTCAAACCCGCTTTCCTTTTAAAAACAGAAGCAGAAAGGTCAAAATTGGGGTTATTGACACTTAAACGTTGTCCTTTGACCTCGTTTACATTAGTGCGAAAGTCTGCATTACCTTCGCCAGCGAAGTTGGACAAACGGTTATGTTTTCCCCTCTGTAAATTTGTTTGTTTGTTTGTCATCAAGATATCTCAAGAACTAATGCCTGGATTTGAATCAACTTTGGTGTGTGGACGGTTTTGGTACTGCGTAAGAAAGACGTGATAACAATTTGAGAGATTAGAAAAGGGGAAGAGTGAAAATGGTGGGTGGGAACATGTTTTTCCTGGTTGTCTGTCATCAAGATATCTCAAGAACTGATTATTGGATTTGGATTAAATTTGGTGTGTGGTTGTGTTACTTTTTAAAGAAGAAATGATTTTGCATGTTTTGGTGGGGTGTTGGTGGGGTGATGATGGACGTAATGAAGGGGTGTAACAAGTAGTTTTGTGACCTAGGTCATTTGTGGGTGTGGTTAGTATACAAATGAGGTCAAATTATATGCAAATGAGCTCAAATCTTGTACTTTGTGGGCGTGTCTAAGATTTTTAGAGGGCGCTGTTTGGTCTTTGAGGGCTTTTAGAGGGCGCTATGGTGTGGGCTGATGGTAAAGAAAATACAGGCCTTTAACTAAGAGGGCTGTGTTGAGTTCTTGGAAAACGTTTAAGGATATAGGCTTAGTTACAGACGGCACAGATATATTAAACAGTATTCGCGGTACTAATACCAATAATCCTTATCAGATAGTTGTGAAGAATGACTCGCGTTCATTCGGAAAAAACAAATGGTTCGGCATCTTTTGCTCAGCAGTGGGCTAGATTAAATATACCGGAAAGGGTTTGTTAAAGATGTGCAGTTTTTGCGAGAGATTGATACGTATAAAAGTGTGGCGGACAGAACGGTATTTGAAACACCAGAAAAGTCGCCTGGAGTGAGGGATCGACGGGGAACACGAAATTATTGGAATTATTAGCAATTGGTCTTAATGAACGATGGGTAGTTTTCTTAGAGATATTAGTTTACGTGATATGGTAAAGAGTGTTAGCTGTATATTTGCTTGATGCGGAGGGTCGGTCGGTTACGATACTAAAGATGGGGAACAAGGAGCAGAAGGAGAACAGGGTCGGGAGGGTAGCAAAATAATTTACTACAACGCTGCGCATCCCGCTGGTTATAGATCACAAGAAAAAATTCATCGCGCGGTAAAAAGATGATTCTGGATCTGAAGAAGAAGGAGACGGATCAGTGGTTGAAATCACAAGCAGTGTACTCTCTGATGTTGCCTGTCAAGCGCAAATTCACACGAAATAAAGTATTGGTTTATGGTGTTGATAGTCAATGGCAATCTGACCTTGTCGATATATATCGCTCTTCTAGAATCAACAAGGGTATTCTTTTTAAATACGCATGGGCGTTTCCATTAACAAATAAAAGCGCGCCTGAATTGGAGAATGCTTGGAAATCGGTTTATGTCGTTGGTAGGGTTCCTGTGAATATTCAGACAGATAAAGGCACCAAATTTTATAATAGAAAAGTTTAAAAAGTGTTCACTTAGTACTCTGAGCGAAAATAAACTTTCCGTTGTGGATCGGTTTAACCGTACTTTGCGTGAAATATTAGAGAAAGTGTTTCTTGCAACGGGTTCGTACAAATGGGTAGATATTCTGGCAGACGTTTTGGTAACAATGCTAGGGTTTATAGGACTACAGGTCGAGCTCCCGATACTATTACTCACGAAAATGAAATGGAAGTGTACGATAAAGTTTTTGTGCCATTACATAACGAATTGCATTACAAGTTTGACGTTGGTGATAGGTGCGCACATCGAGATTGAAAGATAAATTCGAAAAGGGTTGCAAGCCGAGATGGCAACAAGAAATTTTTAAAATTTGCGGTGTGAAAAGCAAAGGTCTGCACCGTCCTTATTATATGATAGAAGATTTAAATGGCTAAAAAATTATTGGAAATTTTTACGAAGAAGAGCTTCTTCAAAGATTACACCCAAAAAGGAGGAGGATCTTTACCGGGTCGGAAAGGTTATCAAACGCGGATGAGTTACGGACATTGAAAATGTCGGTGGATAACGAATTTCGTGGGTATTGCCTAGCATAGTTCCTAATGTTGGGGGGCAGGATTAATTCTGCATCAGCTTGGCGTCAGGGATTTGATGTACCCAAAATTGTTGAGGTGATTGGGCGGTATCTGTATCGTCGTTGCTTTTGCCTGACGAATGGGAAATCATGGGTGATACGCAGGGCGGGCGTTTCGTTACAGAAAATTTCATTGACAGGACAGCAGGATGGGTCAGTCGTTTCTGGCGAAAATAAGTTTTTTTTTTTTTACGCATGCGTCAAATTACGAAGCATAATGTGACTAATCGCCAATTTTTACCTTCTGTTTATCGAGATTATTTCGAGATTACAATGCTGAGCACCGGGCGCTTAAGATTAACCATGGTTTTATTTCCTACTATGAATCCAGATTATTTAAGGGGTGGGGAAACGTAAAGTTACTATGGTTCTTAGCGGTGCGTTATTGTGGCATCTAGGGTTTTAACGACACAAATTGAAATTTACTGCAAAGTTTTTGCGCGTTGCGCGACGTTGAGGCGACTGACGTGTCAATCACAAAAAGTTTAACCGCTGATAGAGCTCGAGACAGTGTGTTTGCTAAATTTGTATCTTGAATCGGATTTATTGGGTGATAGTTTGGTCTGTTCAGAAAGAAAAAAATTAGCTTTTGTCGGGGTGAAAGAATGCGAAAATAGTCCTCAATATCAACCCAAAACTGCTTTGAGGAGAATATTAGCTGCTAAATTCACGGTGAAACTGATATCAAAATTGTTGATGCTGCTAATAGCGGTGCTAATTGTTCGGGTTGACGGTGTTGGGTTTAGAATTTGCAAGAATTAAAGATCCTGTGCGTGATTTGGGTGTTTCTTGGCAGATTGGCAGCGATGTTAAAGGTGTCGTTGATGTAGACGATAGAAAAAAGTTTTATTACTGATAATTCTGATTTTGTTCTAGACGATCGTTGGTGTGAGAGAAGCCGTGTTTCCGTTCGATTGGTTTGTAATCGATGAAACTAATTCGTGGACTACGTTTGATAATGAAAAACATAAACATATAAGCTTTTTGACCCAGAATCCGCTTTTAAGAAAAAGAGAGCGATACGCGGGTGATCGGCCGTGTTTTACAATTACAACGTGCAGCGTATTTACCTTCTGATTTTGTGTTTAGAAGGCCTGTGAACGGAAAATTAAAATACTTGAATCCATCGAAAGATACTTTATTTTAAGCTTGCATGGGGTTCGATAGAAATCAGGTTACAATGACTGCAGGAGAATGGATGGAAGCTGAACACGCGTCGTGTGTTACAGAATTACGTCAGGTATATATATTTATTGTGACTTTTTAACAAAGGTATATAGGTAACACACAAAAACCCTTATCTGATGCACACTGGTGCGGTAACGTATTCTCCGAGTTTAATAACAAGAGAAAAAGTTACTAGGGCTGATTTGACATGGATATCTGTAGCTCTATGTGATCAATACGGTGAGCGTGTTTTGTTTGACGGGAGCGCGAGATTATTTTGCAGTGGTCTTTTGTACCAGAATGAGTTGGGTGATTCCGAGTGACGGGGACGGGGTCACGAATCAATCTTTTTTCTGAATTTGTCTTAAAATCAGATTTTAAGTTGCCTGTAGATAAAGAATGGGTAGTTTTGGTAGAAAATATTAAACTACCATCTAAGTGGTTGGTCGTATCTCCCCTAAACAGAGATATTTTTGTTTATAAAGGTCAAACATTTCCGTTAAATACGAAACATGCTAGTTTGACCAAGAGCACTATACTGGGTAAATGGTTTCTGCATTCACAGCACAGAACAAAATTGAAAATTAGCACAGATGACAATAGCGTACATTTTTTTTTATGGAAAGGACAGGGTGCGTTTACTTTTTACGAAAACTTTGAATCTGCTTTAGGTTTTCCATAATTAAAAAAAAACTTCGAACCTTACGATATTATTACAGTTCCGTTTATTGGTTCTGTTCACTATTATAATTTGATTCGTAATATGTACGTGTATTGCGACTTCATTGAAGAGAATAATATCGCCGGTATCAAAGCAAAATTCTTGACATATGCTGTCGGTAACGAAAATGGTATAAAATAGCAATGTTGCGCTACGTACTATTTTAAAGGTACAGCGTAAGGACATATCCACATTCTCTATATCCGTGTACGACGGACGAGGTAATCCTATAGATTTTAATCAGAGAAAGGGCGGTGCTATCGTTTTAGGTTTGCGTTTTGATGAAGAACAGAAATGATGTCCGTGGGACCTGTTTTTAGGGAACTTATCAATATGGTAGGGGTTCTGTCGGTCCAGTTTTTAGAGGGACATATTCCGGCCAGATAAGAGGCGCTGTTGGACCAATGTATCCTTATACTTATATCCAAATTTAATGATGATGTTTAGAAAACAGACGGGTGGTGGATTGGGGATGTTTTTTGCATGATAGGTAATTTGGCCGCACCGGCATTAAAAAGCGGTTTGGCTGTCTCTAGAGAAGCTGCGCCAACACTAGTGAAAAGGGGGCCAGAGGCCGCAAGAAATGCTGTGCCTGGATTGGCTAAAGAAGCTCTTAAGAAGGGTATTGCGGAGGGCAGATATTGCCGGTAATGCCTTGACCGGTGTTATACGAGGACGCGATGCGGCAACATCAGTTGGTGAACTTGCGGTCAAACAAGTACAAAAAGTTAGGAGTGACGCGCAGCTGGCCATTAATGATAAATTAAATACAACATTATATCAGGCTAAACGTAAATTGGTGACTTATTATGTGGACATTCCATCTCTGGCTGCTTCTAATGCACTACAGGAAATTGCAGTTAAAGACGTTGAGATGGATGATAAAAAGATATACGGTGATGGTCAAACGAGGGGGTAGGATCGGCAAAGAAAGAAAACCAGCCGGCCGCTCAGAAAAAGAAAACGGTTGCTAAGAAGAACAAAACAGCTGCTAAGAAAAAAAAAAAGCAATGGCTTAGAAAAAGAACAAAAAACAATGGCTAAGAAAAAAAAACAACTGCAAAAAGGAAACCGAAATGTCTGTTTATCAAAGGAGGGATTTGATAAAAAGATTGATTCACTCTGGATAGTATATAAATACAGTTTCCGTATATGTTTCATCATTATAAACGATGGCAGGTAATTTGGATCCGGGAGCTATTACACAAGAAACCGATTTATCTAATAATCTACCTATCAGAGTGTTGTTTTAGCAACACAAAAAGAACGCCTTACACTACAGGAGGGTTCATATGATCAAGGGCCATTTTTAAAATGGTGTTGATGGGATGTGGGTCGATTTAGAAAATTCTTATGTGGTGTTAGGTTATAAAATTAGAAAATTGGATAGTGAATGGGTATGTTGTTGCGCTCGCCAATGCTGGTAAGGTGACTTGTGTCAATAACTTGTTTTATTCATTGTTCGAATTAATCAGGGTTGAATGGGGCGCGCTTGAAATTCCCGATGATTATTCTTATTATCCGTATAAAGCGTATTTCTTGAATCTGTTCAATTTTGGTCTAGATTCTCAAATATACTGGTTGGAGGAACACATGTTTTATGTGGATATATACAAGGATGATACAGACCCTCAAACAGAACATGTAGCTTTCTACAAGAGTGCAGACAACACAAAGTGGGGAAATGGATTATCAGCGAGAAACCAATCAATACAAGATGCAAAGAGCCACAAGGCGCGTTATTTTGAAATGGTTGGAAAGTTTTATTTCGATCTAGCATTGGGGAAACGATTGTTGCCTGGCAATATGGATTTAAAATTACGTTGACGCGTTCTTCAAAAGAGTTTTCAATTCTTGCCAGTGATGCAGCCACAAAAGGGAAAAATCTGATGATTGACATCAAATCAGCCGAGATTTTTTGCGGTTAAAAAATACATGACTTCAATATACCGTGAAATGATCAATGCTTATTGGCAGACGGGTGAAATGACAAAATACCCGTTCATGCGTACTTTGCCCAGGCACTATTTAATTCCAGAAAGTGCCAAAGAAACCGATATTGAGATCTAATGGCCAGAAAATCGTATTCCGGAAATGTGTTTATTTATTTTGTGGAGCATTCAGCATTTGCTGTCGACTATGGCCTTGATCCTTTTTTAGTTACTTGAAAAATATTAATGTTATAGTGAATGGGTTAAAGCAATCATATTTTCCATACGATTTTGATTTTGTGGATGATTTGTATCTAAAAGGTTATTTAGATTTACTCGAAACGGTAGGGGTCCTTAACGATGTCAATGGTGGATTTAATATCAAACCGGAAACGTGGAAAACAAACAAATGTATTTTTTGCTTCAGCCATTCACCAGATCATGGTAATAGTCAAGCCAGGGATCCTGGTCAAGCCAAAGAAATTGGGTCATATTGTATCCATTTAGAATTCGGGACAGCTGTCCCTGCAAGTGGAATTTTATGGTGGTCATCTCTTAATTTTATTCTCAATACGAAATCAGTATGAATAGAGTACCGATGTTTGTCTGGTAAAGTATAAAATGAACATACCGTGTCAAAAAAATTATTACACGTAATAGGCACTACGGCAGGAAGTACTGAACTTATGCAGTTGGGACAAGATTTGATGGCATCTGCCCATCAATCTGAAACAGATGTGTTTTCTCAAGTACCTTTTCAGCAAAATTGTTGTAGAAACCAAAAAAAGGTAGAATAATACCAAAAAATACGCCTTAAAAAGACACTGATATCGTTTTCGAAATTAAATGCGAATTTGCGACGTGGGTAGATTTGAACAGCACAAGTGTTTGTTTAACGTTCAAGGTTGTCAATACGGATGGGAGTGCTTTGCTTACAGTAGACGAAGTGTCATTGGTGTTCTTCATTCGCCATTCCGAACTGTGAATGTCGAATGGGGGAAAGGGGGCGAGAGGAGAAGAAGAGAGGGGGGGGGGGGAGAAGAAAGGGGAGAGGGTACAAACGTGAGGGATTCGACATCTGAATATGAGCACAAAGCGCATTTGTTAAATATGCTAAATAAAAAAAAAATAGTGCCGATGCAAAAACGTATTCGATGAATACGCGGTTTGATATAACGATGCCCCAGATGTGTCAACTGCAGCTAAACCGTAGTACGCAGACTTTTACTTACGCAAGCAATGCGTTCAAGAGTGGTTACAAAGAACGCAATGCAATGACACAAGATTCATCAGCTGGTATAGCCCAGAGTTTCCAGTTGATTGAATGCCGCTGGCTGATTTTTTTTCTGTAAAAAGACTGTTGCCCAATAATATGAAATTAAAGTAACGTTTGCTTGGAAAGAATGAAAATTCACTATCTTGGCAGGTGATGCAACACCTCATGCAAAATCTTTTGCAGTCCACATCGAAAAGGCGGAAATGAGTGTTGTTCAGAAACAAATGACCGTAGAATATTAAACCGCAGTCGAGACTGAATAATCAGCTACCTTATAGTGCCAAAGCCGAGACTGCAAAAGCCGACATTATGATTTCGTGGCCCAATAACACGATTCCAGAAAGAGTTTTTATTGTTTTTGTCACTCATAATGCTGCAACAGGTGATGCCAAATTAGACCCGTTTTTGCACTGTCCCTACTAAGTAAAGACTGTAATGGCTGGTTCACGTATATCCTGTTACTGGGTACGACTTTAACTTTTCTGGTAGAAAATATCCCAGGGGTGCTGTTCAATACTTTAGTGGTAGGTATGTTCCGCCCAGGAATTTAAAATCATACCTGCAGTATGAGAGTTATTTTGGTTACTGCAGTATGAGAGCAACAATTTTTTGTACCAGCTCTACGAAAATGTATGCATTTTTATACCCGCGCTTAAAATTTAAAATCTTTGACACCTGCAGTAAGAAAATATGCCATTTTCAGACCTGCAGTATGACAGAATTGATTTTTTTTATACCTGCTCTACGAAAAATTATGAAAAAGGCACCTACTCGGGCCGCACATTAACATATACCTCACATATGAAACTGAGCCCCCACCCCCCCCCCCCCTCACTCCCGGGGAAAATATTTAGAGGCTTCTATGATTTGTAAGCCGCAGTAGGGACAATGCGGCAAAACGAAGGCCATCAAGGCTTTAAATTATGGTACATTTCAAACAATTTGCGGTTTTGTACATGCGCGGAATGACGACGTCGATAGTGGGCACACAATTATTTCGATGTATGGGAATTATAGTAAAAGTGTGACTTTTGCGTCAGGTTTAGTCAAAGATGTGTCGATGATGGTACTGGGTAAGATAAATAGTGAAAGTAGGGTATAGGATCAGCAAAAACGGCTATAAAAAGTTGGTAATGAATACGTTAACATTGCGATCGATTTTAGAAAAGGATGAAAAAATGCAAAATTTGAATTGTACAGTTCACGATGGTGTACATCTTAGAGATAAAATACATAGCAATCATGACTTAAACAAGAAAGCAATTATTTTTAACATAGATCCGTCTACTTTGCCTGGTAAGCATTGGATTGCAATTTGGCGAGAAGGTCAAAACGTGTTTCATTTTTATTCGAACGCAGAATACCCGTGTGACGAAGTATTGGCAGTATTTCCGGACAAACATTTTAAGTATAATAATTTCCAGTATTAAGAGGTTAACACGCAGGTATGTGCGGCTTACTATTTGCTATTTTTAGAAGCTGAGTGACAAATTGACCTTTAGGAATATTTAAGTAAGTTTAATCCACATGATAGACTGTCAAATGATAAATATGTATTGAAATGCTTTGAGCGTAAATTTTGATAAGTTCTAAGTTCTAAGTGTAGGACAAGAAATATTTTATTTTAATATAATATGGCAGAGAAAGAAGTTATGTTGATGGAAGGGTGGGTGAGAGAAGTACGGTACACAAGACTTTTCGCAATTCATGCAGACCTTGGACGACGAATCGGTTTACGTAACGAACGATACACCTAAGCCTGGCAAACCTGTAATGTCAAAAAGAAAAGGACATGCGAGCGTAAAAGATATAAAAGCACCCCGAAAACGAAATCAACTGTTCCGAAACCTAAAAAGCCTGAAAAGGAGTAAAAGGAAAAGGTAATGAAATATAAAAAAAGGGTAAATGAAGACAGCGACGATGCTTCAGATCCTGAAGCAGAAACTCTCAAGGCTGCTGAGCTTATCGAGAATAACATTATGGCCGAAAAGAATAATCAGGTTTTTGTGCCCGTGCCACAGTGCATTCGGACCCTCCAGTAAAAAATGATCATAGTGTCAAAAATCACTAGTGAATTCGAACCCTAGCGTCAATATTCACTAGTGATTTTGGACCCTACTTTTTATCATAGTGATAAATGACCCGCCTCACGATTTGAAACGTGTGCACATGGCTTCTGATTTTTTTTTAGTGGAGCTACACTGGAACGTTTGCGGGTGTTTTCCCTTTGTTAATTGTAGACACTGAAAGGGGTACTATACCAATCGTGATTTTTATCAAATTTTATCAAAGGAATCCAATTGGACGTTACTAGCATGCAGAGTTTTCATGATGTAGAGTTTTCTTGGTTTGTCTTCGGCAACTTCAACCCCTCCTTTCTTTAAAAAGAAGGGCCTTCCACATCAGGCTTCATAAGATATTTCTTACAAAGTCTTCTAAAATTTGCTTTGTTCTCTTTTGATACCGAGGAGGGATAATTCCCCGATCTCAAAATTTTTCGACCTTTGTTCAGTTGTCCATTGCTACTGTTAAAAAAACTTAAAGCTACTGTTTTGGCTTTGTTCACACTCGCTTTAAAAAGCATGCAAATGTACTGGAAAAGAAAACTATTTCTAAGGGCAAGACTGATTCTCTGCCACTGAAATTTATAAGGCACTCTTATAATTCTGACCCTAGGGTCAGAATTCACTATGTGAATTCAGACCCTAGGGTTATTTCTAGGAGGGTCAGAATTCACTGTGGAACCGGTCAGTTCACCTGTTTTTGAAAATGCAATAACTCAAAAATATCAGACCAGGCGTTTCAACAGCAGCCGATCGCTCAGAAATCTTGGATTGATGATGCGGCTACATTCTTTTCGGAATTTATGCTACCGCAACAACATCTGAATCAGAATCAACCCCAACAATCCCAACAATCTGACAGTTCATACCGAACAATCAGCAGCAGGCCCAGTTACAGGTCCAGCAGCCTCAACAGCAGCCTCAGCAGCAGCAGTCTCCTCTGGTATACAGTCGTTGTGTAAAAAGGTAACGGTTAAACTCGGCGAAGCCGACGTCAATGCTTTAGAATTTAATGGCGGCAATTTCTTGTATCTCGATAATGGAGAGCCCGACCGAGTGCAATTCCGCAAATCAGTGTATGGTAAAAAGGGTCTATTTGGAGCAAGGAGATGGGAAAGGGGATAGCTAACTTATACAGCGAATGTATAAAGTTATGTAGTGGACCCCGCAAAAACATTGGAAAATGTTTGGAAAGGTTACAGACGATGAAAACAAAGTTCCACATGCAAGTGGACCCAAAGGACATTTGGACTTTCAAACTGACAAATCGCATTATGTTAAAATTGTGCTTTTACAACTATAATCTCAGAATCGATCTCAGAGTAGTGGATTACAATCACAATAGCGAGATGGTTTATTCTGCTTTCGGTGTTCAGTTAGAGCCGGAAACATATTTAGCGATTACTTGCAAGGATGTCAGTGGTTGGACCGAAGCTCAGCATTTAATTTCCATGACATACGTAGATGGTATTTCCGCTTTATTCGACGATTGTTAAAAGGTATAAAAACCATCAGCGTAATTTGTAATTCTTTACTCTCGACACGCAAAAAAAAAAAAATGGAATTTAATATTGACAGGAGTAGTACGGGACAACGCAAATATAACCGGTCTGAGCGGTAAGCACAACGATATCAATAGACCAATTTGTCTACTAGAAAGCGAAAAGTTACTTGTGATAGCGAACAGGATAAGGACCTACCGCATCGATGCAGATACGCTTAAATGCCGGTGCAAGAGAAAGCAGAGAGAGCTGTCCTGGATTTGTATCGTTACGGGAAGTACTACAGTCCAAAATGGTTCAAAGAATACAATGTGCAAGAAGGTCAGTAACCCATTGTTCCGTTTTGGGCAGTTGTTTTTGGGTTAATAGTGAGAAGGATGCGAATCTTAGACGAAGGCTCACGAGACATTGGCAGAACCATTACCAGAAACATTCGAAACAGAAAAAGTAAAATGTGTCTTTGCCTTGTGGGACATAAAAAGGACTGGTGTTTATAAACAGGCGGCCGGTAGTGCTTTCCACCGACGATGGGGGATGTTACGATGCATCGACGAATTGCAATCAACTTACAAATCGAGCATGGTGAAATCGTGTTATTGTTATGAAGCGCATTCTTTCAAAGAGATAATTGTGGACATGCGCCAATCGTTGGTAGATCTAAGTGATGAAGACAGTGTCAATAATGTTTGACTTGTGCGACGTACCTGATAGCTTGGATAATTTCATGATGGATTATTGCAACGTGACACCAGAATATGAAACAATGCAAACTCTGGTAACTTTTTTCTGGAACACATCTGAACTGTTGTATGCTGGATAAAATCGCCTTTGCGCATTGCCGATTTTCGACATGTTAGTGTACTTGCGTGAAATGGTGAATAAGCAAGAAGCGGTATTGAAAAGGACTGTGATTGTAGGAGGTCTAAAGAAAAATCGAACTTTGGACTGATAATACTGTACCACTACACATATGTTGAGTAAATGGTCTAAACAGATCAAGGAAGCTTTTATTTTACAAGGCATGGAGCCATTGACAAAGGGGGACAAAAGGGATGAAAAACCCTTTGAGGACATCCTAATTGGAATTAGCAAATTAGCAACTGTGGTAAAGTTTAATGGTCACATGCTGGCAGACATGGGGACAGGACTAAATAAACGCGGTTTTAAAAGACTGTGATTTGACTAATAATGTAGACCTACTTATGCATGGTGGAAATCTAGTGCAGCCGTGTCATGTTGATACGCCGTGTTTTAACCTTTGGTGTGTGGTTTCACCCCATAATTTGTGTTGCGCAAAAGAGAGTCGAACGCAGGTACATTATGAGTGGGACACCTTGATGGGGAATGACGACCATCACGGGGTTACAGAACCTATTAACGATGAAGGAGAAGTTCATTTCATGATAAATAGCCTGAAGAAAGGAGACAAATTCAAGCACGTTCGTCTAGATGATAACAAGATGGAAGAATTATAAGAATCCAAACTTTAGTTTTAATTAAGAAAGAGGGTCTGTGTCACTACAGCTCCTATCTGTTAATCAGCTCTTTTCCTAATTAATTGTGAAATACTAGAAAAGTAGTGACGTTTTCTTTTTTAATCTCGCGTGTTTAGACAGGAAGTTATTGCAATTTGTTTAAAAGGATTAAAATTATATATCATTACAAATTAGCGTCATTCATAGTCAAAGGTCTGTAAAGTGTAAAGCTAAGCAGATAAAACTTAACAAGTTTTTAGCAAATTTGCCAAGTCAAATTTTTGAAGATAATGAAAGAGTGATTGAAAATGTGGAATGAAATTGGCGAGATTGCTGAGATTCATTTCAGCGAGGAAGCTTAAGACAAATGGTTAAAATTCTGGACAAGCAAAGAACGTCGCACTCTAGAATTGCACGGTTATATGTTTTAACCTAATTTGACATATCGGTGCAATCCCGTCCTTCAAAATTGTTCACAATTATACAGGACGAATACTATTGGGATGCTAATTGGAATGTCACTTTCGCAATGAAGACGGCTGAAGTGTGATGGTCCAGCTATATTTGCACTGCTTGTCCAGGTCTCTATATACAGCAAGAGAGACAGATGGTGTCTCTGTTATTTTTAAAAATCTAACTGTACTTGACTTGTACCACTTTGTGATGTGAACTACAATATATTTTGCAAACGATTTCAGCAGCTTTCGTTAGTCCCTTGAATACAAATTTTTAAAACTTGTTTTAATTATAGAGTCTAGGGATGCCGGCACTCAAAAAGAAAGGACTGCCAGTGTGATGTATGTGAAAGTCTGTGAGTAAAGTGGATTGTCATTTTTTTTTGACGGTTGAATGGTCATGCCAAATTCACAGCCACGTATTGATCACTGGTAAGTACTTTTATTATTATTACTATTATTATTATTATTATTATTATTATTGTTATTATCATTATTATTATTACTATCACTATTATTATTATCATCATTATTATTACTATTATTATTACTATTATTATTATTATTATTATTATTATTATTATTATTATTATTATTATTATTATTATTATTATTATTATTATTATTATTATCATTATTATTATTATCATTATCATTATTATTATCATTATTATTATTATTATTATTATTATTATTATTATTATTATCATTATTATTATTATTATTATTATTATTATTATTATTATTATTATTATTATTATTATTATCATCATCATCATCATCATCATCATCATCATCATTATTATTATTATTATTATTATTATTATTATTATTATTATTATTATTATTATTATTATTATTATTATTATTATTATTATTATTATTATTATTATTTATTATTATTATTATTATTATTATTATTATTATTATTATTATTATTATTATTATTATTATTATTATCATTATTATTATTGTTTTATTATCATTATTATTATTATTATTATTATCATTATTATTATTATTATTACTATTATTATTATTATTATTATTATTATTATTATTATTATTATTATTATTATTATTATTATTATTATTATTATTATCATTATTATTATTATTATTATTATTAATATCATCATTATTATTATCATTATTATTATTATTAAGTAACAAATTACATAACAAATAGTTTGCTTTTTTAAGTTTTTTAAGAAAAAACTACAATAAGATAGATCATGATTTCAGCAGCTTTCTTGATTCAATTTACATCAAACTTCTCAGTATTTTCTTGTCTGTTTTGAACTTATTAACAGTAGCCCCTCCCCTTCCCCCTCTCCATCTTTACCGGCTCCCGCCAGTGCAGGGTGTTCATCGGCCGTCCTCATTGCCCTTTGTTGGGGGTATTCACCGTCTTTTTTGAAAATGTTGCCCGGAGTGAAGGCAACACTTCAATTTAAAAAAAAACGGTTCAAAATTCGAAAAAAAAGACGGTAAACTCCTCCAACAAAAGCAACAAAGGGCAAAGAGGACAAATAAGACAAAGAGGACAGCCGGTGAACACCTGAACACCTTGCACTTACTACTATTCATGTATTAAAGTAGAGATTACATAATCGTTAATAACATTTCAAGTAGTCATTCACTCTTTTCAGTGATTTTAGTTAGCGACAAAGTATTGGAAAAATGTTGAGATATCCTAATGGACTCCAATGAAAAACGTTCTTCTATTTTTCTAGAAATAACCGTCGAGAACCGTATCTTAGTTCAGGCTAATTTTCTCAGGACTGTTGTGTTCTATCAACATGTTCAACAAATTTTACACGCACACAAAACCTAATTCATCCATACACACAGACAAGATCTCCATCTTTAACCATATGTCACAAAGCTGAGACCATTTAACTATATTATGGGATCACACGAGATCATATATTACACTTCACATTACCCCTGGCTTCAAAGGAGCGTAACATAGAGTATGGGTATTATGGCTATGTGGAAAAGGCAAAAAAAGGACTATAATATATCATTTCCATATATATATGAACAAATATTGAAGAAACATTTTTTCATTATTTTCGAAACAATACATTAACAATTTGTAATTAAGATAGTGAGGATGTGTTGTCACTTTTCTATAGTCAGATAGTTGACTATGTACGCTCCCAGTCGTTTTCATTTTATCAAAATAGTTTCTGCCTGCCTTTCTGTCCTCTGTATAGCATAACACATGAATGACTACTAATCCTTGTAATAAGCATGTTATTTCCGACAAAGGGAACGTAAATTTAATCAATCGTATAGCTGTGGTTTAAAATACTTTCCAGTAAATGCAGATGATTAGTTGGCGAACATTGTTTTCTATCCCCAAGCTACTAGCTGGTCAACGGATCCTTATTCTGGTAAAATCGGTGAAATAGTTTAAGGAGTGTATAACACTATCAAAACGTCATCGTCCAATCTGCGATCGATGAAAAGTTACTAAACAATAGTAGCTCCAAGGTTAAACGAGTACATGGAAAATAAACATATAACACGCAAGAAGAACGGATGTATGACATAACTACCTGACCAGACTAGATGTGATGAATACACAAATATGTGCAACTACCACCAGTGCGAGAGCAACCCGAAAAACTTAGTACTTTGAAATACCCAACAAATTGGGTATTTTTATGTATTACGTAATGAGCCTACACATTTGACTAGCCCACACTAAACATATGGGGATTCTCATTTTCCGGTCCGGATTGTCCAAAATTCTTCTGGATATCCTTAAATGTTGGAGACGGATAATAAATAGATTTTAAAACTTTTTGCCGCTGCTTTTTGAAATTTATTGTCGCCTTTTTAATCTTTCTTTGATGCTGACTTAATTGGTGTATGGATCGAATAACCTTGTACACTACTCATGATTGGCCCGCCACCCATGATCAGCGATAGGAAGGCTATATTACCAAATATTGCATGTGACTCGTCGTGTATTGGTTTAATGCAGAGAAGTTAGCTTATATATAAAACTACATTTCTATCATTTGATCAGAACATTCCAGCTAAATTTCTTGGTAGCCAATTTGATTAAAAATTCACAAATGAAAAGGAATACCGTGTCCTTTCCTTTTCTACCCACGGATATGAATATATCAGTTGTAATGTTCCATATCCGTTTAATAGGTGTAATAACTCTGTAGTATGGCATAATCATGTCCACCCGAACCCGATTGTGTCGCCCCAGCTTATGACTCAAGTAACCTCATTGGAAGAGCCTTAATTTTTAAAGAGAGATCCATCTTTTATAGAACTATAGAACAGCATACTTCCGCCTTCTACTTTCCATATATCATCACGCGTAAAATTCGTTGTATCATCATCAAACACATCTGTCATGTATTTGACCTTTGATACCAAAACATGAGTATTCACAAGAGGCTGATACTTTGCTAGAGACTGTGACACTGAGGCAAGAGATTGTGATACTGTGATGTTTGCCATACACGAACCTAAGCATGCAAAGTCCCCTCACAGAATTCCCTAAAAAATCTTACGTGTAGGTTCTTTCTTAGGAGGGAAAACACCCAAAGTATTCCTAAGGTAAAATCATGCGGGATCCTTAGGGGAAAATATGTATCCGATATTGAGGTCAACTTCGCCAAAGCCAGCTTTGCCTCCCTGGTAATGATTCTCCCTTGGCGTTCTCCTGTACAAGTATCTCTGCTCTCAGGTAAAAATATTTTTGAAAAGATTTGTAAAATGTTTTTCCTCATACTTCAAAATAATAAAACGGTAGCGGATAATATTCCATTGAGGACAAAAAAGATACTTCCATTAGTTTCAAGTGTTTTTTAAACCTAATATTTCAATTTGGAATGAATGTCATATGTTTGTGCTTTGAACCTGTACAAGTATCAAGGTTTAAAATAAGCTTTGCTAACGCTGTTCGTGGCATCTTTCGAAGATGTATACAACGTATAGGGGTAAGTCGTATCAGATTTGTATGATTGACGTATTTCCTATAGTATCGCCAAACCCAACTGCTCTGAAAGACGTCTGGCCTAAGGTAAGTTTTCTTAATGTAAACGCTGAGATAAAGTAATTTTTAAGACATCATCACACACATACCATTAAACGTGCTGTTAATTATAGTTTTAAACCAACCATTCATGGTCAATCTTTTTCCAATTCCTGTATTGAACAGCTGAGCAGAAACAGCTATAGGTCATGTTATATACCATACTTACTGTTCACTGTAGTATGGTACATGACTATATATTCATAATGCATCAATGTAATAGGGTATAACATACATTTCATAAGGGCGTACTTTGCCCATCTGCTCATGAACCTTAAACTCTAAGTACAAGAAAACAATGTTTTTGTATTATAGAAATACATGAGAATTGTCTTGGATCTGCCTTTATGACATCACATTTAACACTGCAAGGTCACTTTACAATACACTCGCGCAATCTATGAAATACAATATATTCTAAACGGAAAAATAGATATCAATATAATTCTTACACCAAAATGCTTCTGTAATAGTCCTCTATCATATATATAAAAATGAAAATTTACGGGAATATTTCTTTAACGAGGTCCTTAAACTATTTGAATTATTCCTATTTGAATTATTTTCTTTAAACTCTCTTGAGGTGCTAAATTATAATTATAATTAACCTTACTTAATTCTGTTTATTACCTTCCTGACATATCCATCGGTTTTTAAGCCACAAAACCGCAGGACAAATTATGAATACATAAAGACTTTAAAGAATCTGCGGCTGTGATGTTACAACCAAATTTTTTTTTAAATCTTCTGAACGTGCAGACGGGATAAGATTATTGATTGCTTTCTTCGCCGTTTTTAAGTTCTGGTTGTCTTCAGAACTACTCTTTCAGTGGAAGTTTAAATATTGGACAAGTGATTGCGTGCATTACTTTGCACCCTTGTAATTATGGATTAATAATATGTTTGTGTGAAAACTAAAGATTCATCTATACATGAAATATTCCCATCATTTTATTACAATCATTTGAAAAAAATTAACCATAAATTATTTCAAGGTTATTCTCAGTCGCCCTATACGGAACACTTTCTCACTTTCTGTGAATGCAGGGTGATGTCAGCCTTTTGCATGGAGAAAGGGGAGGGGAGGGCGGGGGGGGGGGGAAACTGATGGCGTATTTTTCTCCAAAATTGTGCCAAATTATAGTGATCTTTAAAATGTTTGGAAGCCAAGGTTTATTGAAGAAGCAAGAAAAGGTTGTTGCCTGAAACCTAGACCTTTTACCTTTTAATTTCTGGATCTTTAGCAATATTCATGGACCTTCTAGTAAACTTTCTGGACCTATTAGCAAAGTTTCTGCACCTATGTACATTCTGGACAGCCGTTGGTGGGTTTAACGACCTGTACTAGCTACACCGATGGGCTGGGGAGGAGTCTAGGAAGTCACAATGTTCTCTTTCATGTAACATGGATTGGGCACTACCAATATCTTTTTGCAACGGTCGCCCAATCTACATTATTGTCAGTTTACTCTGTTTCAAGTTGTGGAAAATCCATTCTATAGTTCAACTTTTATACATTTATCAGCTCTCCAATTCGAATTTAGATTTTTTTTATAAAATAAGAACAACTTGTTTTAAAAATCACTTGCATATAGATTTCAATGGATTGTCAAACTCTTGCGCTTTGTATTCATGTCCTAAACAGGTAATACAACACTTAATTGATCATATACACACACGTATATAATGATACGTGCATACAGTGAACTTTCAAATGCATAAGACGGGATATCAGAATTCCTATCGTTCCAATAAACATGCTTTGAATAATCAGTCATACGGTTATAGTTACGGAGACGTCAATTAAACACAAAACTCATTAGTCCGGTGAGATAATTTATGATAGCTTCGTGCATGTTGCTATCTTAGATATGAATCTGTGCAGCTTCTGCATGTACCATTATTCATATAATGGTGTAATAGGTAGGACTTAAAGATATTAATGTTATGAATGCATGTTGGTATCTAAAATATACATCTACGCAGCTCCTGTATGTATCATTATTCATGTATATTATTCATACGGTTAGGTATCATAATAGGTAGTACCTAAAGACACAGTGATATCCGACTACAGTTTATATTCGTTTTTGTTAGAGTTTGCTGTCTCACTTTGTTCCTAAGACGATTAGCTTATTGCTATTTACAAATTTAATTTAAAATTAATGTACCTTAATATTAAATTAATATAGATTTACTTTTGTTGTATAAACAATTTTTTATTCGGTTTACGTGCAGTTCATTCTTTTGCAATGAATATGATTAAACTATTTCTCATTTTGATCGAAGATTGCAGTTTTACCAAGTTCTGTCGTCTCTGTGACTCGTTGTACTATTGTGAAATACATTTGGATTTTCCTAAGAAATTAAGATGTTCGCGTTAAGTTTAGACTTTGTCTGAATTAAATCAGACTCATATCATGGGAATTTTATGGTGATTAAGCAACGGATACGAAATCGTATTTTTTTATTTTATTAACAGTGTATATTCTCCCTATAAACAAAACTAACATCAGTAAATTTGCATTATATGCCTAATGCATTAACTTATTATTGGAGATAATGGAGATGACATATTTTATATTTGCTAGAAATTTCTCACCTTGAGAAAATTGTTATTTTGCCATTGTCTTTAGTTGCAATCAATAATATAAAAAAACATTCGTATCCTATTTCTTGCTGGTTTTAATTGCAATCGATTACTCTTAAAGAAAGCTGACTGAAAAGGAACACTTATCTCATTTATATCATTTTGTAAGACTTTTCTTTTTAGAGAAGACAAAATGGAAACTTTGGCACAGAAAATTGTAGGGAAGATTTTCCCAAGTAGTACAGACATGACATGAAAGTATCCACAATTTTATACTAAGATAAGTCTGTTTGTCCCCATCTCAGATCAGAATGAGGTTATATTACAGTTTTCACATACCACCTGATCACACCAAGACCAAAGATAACTCCCGCAAGGTATATATTAGTAATTTGAAATGTTCATGTATGTTATCCATATTACAGTACTGTAACACGTATTTTGGTTTTTTACTTTAGTTTCCATAAATTAGTATTGCTTTGATAAATTTAGTGTAATTCTTTTAACATTATTTTCTACTTTTCTACTTTTCAGATTATTCTACGGTTTTCGACATATCCTGCGATCCAGTTGTGCCAATCTTTGTTGGCATAAGATCGAAGGTGTCGTGTAATGTCAGTTTACCCAATAAAGATGTGATTGGTTTCTATTGGCGTGATGACAACTACATAATATTAAGCTGTTAAGGCTTGAAGATGTAACAAGACGAAGAAGAAGCCGTCTTGCAGTTCGGGTGAACCCCTGAAAGGAGTCTTTAATGCCAATCCCTGCTTCCATGGTTTGACCATTGCGCAGTTCAGCAACCAGTCGACAGTTCAAACATACGAATCGCACACACATCTTAGCTGCTTACTATCTTCATTTCGGTCTATTTCAAGTATGCATTATGCGGTCACCTACTGACTGACCGATCGTAAAGGAATACACAGTGCAATTTGAGATTAACTAAACTAACTGCTTAAGTTTTATTCATGATTTGATTAGGCCCTAACGTCTGAACGTTACTCGCCAGTACAGACAATGGGTGAAAACGTTAGAATACGTTCACTGTTCAGACAGAACATCACATACGAAAGTCACAAAGGAACTGATACTTCACTGCATTAAAATGATTTAATTGAACGCGTTCTCCAAGAGGCTACGTAAATAACAACACAACTTACGCGAAGAACAAATTTAATGTAAGAATGCATATGAAATGACCCTTTTAATTTGTAATTTATTGAACACTGACAATCGCAGTCAAAAAAGAAAAGTCAATGCTTAGTCAACACAACGCAGATGTTAGCACAGTACAGATTATTCGCAACAAACCTAAGCAATTCAAACATAGGTCATGCCATATATTGGCTCTTTTTTTCAAATTCGGACTGGTAAACATATCAAAAGGTACTGGATAAAAGGTAGCTAACATGTTTCCCCATAATTCCATGTACCTCTCACACTTCAGCAAACGCCGTCGTAGTTCACAAAATGAATTTACTTGGTCACTCTGTACAAAGAGTATGGGCGAAGGAAATTGCATGATGGGTAATGGCTGCCTCCATGGCCTAAAAAAAACCCTCCTTCGAAGGGTTTTTATCGAGGACTAAAAGACGGGGTTCACCCGAACTGTCTTGGAGAACTGAACATATGGTTCCATGATTATTGAAAATCCTCAGTATTCTGACGCTAAAAGATTTAGCTTTTTGATATTAACTCGTTTGGCTGGATATAGGAATCAGTCGCTGAAACTTGTTGTGAGAGCTTAGTTTCTGTTGACATACATACAGTAATATTTTGGATCAGGCAAGAGGGTTACGATGGCCATCTTTTGAAAACACTCGAACAACATTTAGACGCAGGGCTGTTTTTTAATATGTACTAGTGGGTCAGTAGGCCCAACAATCATTTTATTTGTCCTACTTCTTAGCCAACACCTTGCGGTACTGGTTCATAATCAATTGTTATATGATTTGAACGATATCTTCAACGGATACTTTGATTTATTCTTATTTTGTTATTTTCTTATCAAGATAAAACGTGGACATTATCTGTCTTTCCCAGAACCCCCTAACCAACCAGTGGCGCAGCTCCTGCTAAAGGTATTCAATGTCTACCGGTACAATATTTTTGCAATCAATTGGCCCACCAGGGAAATATCCTTTTAAAGAGCCTTGCTTTTTTAGGCTCGATTTGGATCCAACACACCTCACTTCAGCGGCTCAGCCAGTGATAATACGATTCCACATAGTGTTATAAGAGGCGTAACCAACAAGTGGTGGATGAAATAACTGGCTGCTGGCTTTGGGACAGCTGAAATATAGAAAGAAACTTGATGTAATATAATTGTTACGCAAGTTCGTTACGGATAATATAAGATTACGGATATTTAAAGGAGACATTATGTTTAAAATAACACTTATTTCATACGATGGCATTAAAAATAACAAATCTTCTGAGCAATCTAACACATTTTTTGTAATTTTTTGAAATTTTTTTAAATTCTATCTCGAGTTTTTTAGCTTATCAAATATTGTTTTCTTTTTTGTAAGGTCAAGGACATTTTGTGTACACTTAAAATTATCAAAATAAGCTATTAACACTTTGTGTCACACCTTATTGGACTAAAACCTAATAAAAGTTATAAAGAAAAACTTTATATTTATAATCGTTTTGTCCCTGTTGGGTAAATAATGTCATCATGCTCAAGATTTCAGTACAGAATTACGCAAATGGCAGTTTGCATGTCTTGACTTCAAACATGAATAACTTGAGATAAGAATAAGATTTTGACTGGCTGCTTTGGTAGTTGGTTTAAATTCTAATCCTCTATCATCTGATCACTGAAATTGATATGTATCAGACTTTGTGTCTCCTTTTAGGCAACTTAATTTTGATTTCAGTATTAATCTAGGCAGATAAAATAAGCACACAAATGGAAACCACTGGAATCTTTATTACACCCCATGATATTAATAATTTGATTGATTTTATTCCACATACAATTAATACTAATCATACTACAAATAACTCTCAGAAATTCACGTTGAAAACAAACCAAATCATTTCTTCACAAATATGAAACATTTAAACGCGTCAAATGGACTAATAACAAAGATTATATACATGTTACACCTACTCATTGAAAGATTAGGCAAAAAAGTATGCATACTGACCCGAAACAACCCAAGAAACGGTCTGTAATCAAACTGACGCAAAGAAATACGATTTCCTGGAAAACAAATTCTGAACTAGGAAAATAAAATAACGTGTCTAAATATTCAAATAACTGATTAAAAGTAACCAACTTTTCTTCGGTGTTTGCTAGAGCAAGATTGTTGTTGCTAATTGTAGTTTCCATTTCTTATTACATAATATTAGACTTTGATATTAATATATATTATATATTAATATATTAATATAGACTTTGATATTATTTGAACTTATTGTTTCTTCATTTTTTCTTCAATTAAATGTTTCCCATTTAAGGCCCATTTACTCTTTATATGAATTGTGGGAAACGAATCTACTTTCTA
>JAIGNY010000865.1:2592500-2795000 GCA_020152595.1 Chiridota heheva | reverse complement strand
AATACAATCCAGTTGCTGATCTCATCACCACTTGTCACTTAGCAATTACCTATCCTTTATATGATTGTGAGTCATTCTGTATATCAGCCTTAAAACTTTGACTTCATAACAGTCACCTTTTACTTTTCCCATCACAGCAATGCAATAGTTCCCATAAGGCCCCCATATTACGCAAAATCCCATTCACCCTACTCATACACTGTAGTTGAAATGTGAAAATAGGTTTATTACCAGACTACCAATTGATATTTGTACTCGAAAGTCTGCGCGGCACAAATTCACTTTGCAAGGTACCATGCTACCACTTTGGATCACAATCGGTTGTGTACTTTTTATGTTTATATTGGCTCAAATCTCTTCATGTTAAACAAATATTTCACCTTTGATTCTTGACCTTTAAACTATTACATGCATATCACAAGTTACACTGCCACTGCTTTACCTTTTATGTCCCATCCACAACTCTAACTTTGACCTCATAATAGTTCACCTTTGACTTTTCCCATCACAACAATGCAACAGTTCCCATATGGCCCCCATAGTATGCAAAGTTCCATTCACCCCATTCAAGCACCTCAGCAGAAAGGTGAAAATAAGCTTTATTGTCAGTTTATGTATCTAAAGTTTCGTTGATATTAGAATCAGTAAGCTGTTGTAATTTAAATATTAGGAATTCACCACTTACTATTTACTAATTACTATTTTTAGACATGTTATCGTTTTTCTCTTTGAATACCATTAGTCTAGGCCTATCTGTAAGATATCGAGAACAAAAGAAAATATAAAATTAATTAGTAACAAAGTTATTAAAAATATAAATAACTTATTGAAAAGGAAACAAGGTAGGCCTATATATTATAAAGATTCGTTGAGGCCTACATACAATGAAACGCTGGTTTTAATACCGATACTATGTTCTTACATGTTTAGAATTTTTACAACATTTACGTTTCTCATTCTTCATGAAAATACATTTTTTGATTATTTGCATCTTCAATATACCCATGGCATGGTAAGAAAAACTAATTCCAAATACGTCTGTTCCGGTCTTTTGTTTTCCACTCGACGGCGCATACGATTTACGGGAAGACTACAAATCGTCCACCTTGTATACATGAGAGAAGGGACGTTATCACAAATCAGAATTTAATGGTACGAGTAATGTTATTTCTTTAATGAAAAAATCATGATACAAAAATTAATTATCAGGATATTTGACTAAAGCTTAGCATTTCTATCAAATGTATATTGTTCATTGCTTCGTAAAATTTTGACATGTACTACCGCAAAAGGACAGACTTATGATAAATCACAGCACCGAACCAAATGAGAAACCCCAGAGAAAAGGCTTAACAAATAATTCCTTTGCCAATATGCTACTATACACTATGGCGCTAGGCCTACGTCTACGTTTTGTGCCTCAAAACAAATGATGAACATATCAAATACGACTTACGACTAAAACAGATAACAAATATACAAAAATGGAACTAATTTGTCTTGAAACAGATCATTGTGGCGGGTGTTTTAGTATTTTCGATATACAGTAAGCGTGCGTCCGCGTAAACGCCTGAGAAATTGAATATGTCGCGGTTGCGGAGTACTATAACGCGGCTGGTCGTGTATTTACAAAAACATTCGATTTAAGCGTATTACGCGTGCGCAACACTAACGTTACTCCAAATGTACCTTACGGTCTATGCATGATGCACTGACGACTGGAATTCCTACGACTTTTTGTATTTATTTGTATTTATTTTTATTTTTCTTGACGCCAGGATGTCCTGTAAGTATGCTTAATTTTAACATTTCCTTAGTTATGCACACAGTGGTCGTAAACATTGCCAATTTCGTTAACTTCTCTGTAGAACCCTATCATCGTCAGCGGATCGAGACTAGCCTAACGTAATCTGTATAGGCGTAGGCCTAAGTGTAGGCTCATATCACAAATGAAGATTGAAATTGCAATGTTGTGTAAGAAATCAATAGAATGAATAGCCAAATATAGTATGAAAAGATAAATGAACTGATTAATTTCTTCGGCATTTTAAATACATATCTAAGGAAAAGATTTTTGATCTCCACATCATTTTGTGTATTTTCCTTAAATTTAGGGCACCCCAAATTCCAAGAATTTGACATAAATATATTGAAAAGTTATTTTAACGGTCAGGTATCTTCTGAATTACATAATCCAGAGAAAGAGGTGATTATATTTAATGATTTGAGTCTTGAATTTCCATTTTTTCTCCTTTTTAATTTCATGTGCCATTGGCATCAATCTGAAAACAAGAATTAACACTTGAATTCTGAACCCTCAAAAATCAATAGTTTTAGACATGGGGTACTAAATTCGACACCATATTCGGTTTTTCGTTAAAAAATAACGCCGTTCAAATCCTGTTATTATTAGTTTTATTATTTTTATACATTATTATATAATTATTATTATTATTGTAGTTATTCTTATTGTTATTGTAATGATTATTATTACGATTATGATTATAATTATGATTATTATTAGTAATGTTATTATAATTAGTATTAGTATTATTATTATTTATTATTACTATTAGGCCCTATCATTATTATTATCATTTATCATTATCATTATTATTACTATTCTCATTTCATATTATCATTATTATTTCTATTATTTCTATCATTATTATTATTATTATTATTATTATTATTATTATTATTATCATCATCATCATCATCATCATCATCATCATCATCATCATCATCATCATCATCATCATCATCATCATCATCATCATCATCATCATCATCATCATCATCATCATCATCATCATCATCATCAGCATCAGCGTCGTTGTTGTCGCCGTCGCCGTCGGCCCCCGCCGTCGCTGCCCTTGTCGTCGTCATGTGATCGTCATCGTCGTCGTCATGTGATCGTCATCGTCGTCATCATCATCATCATCATCATTATTACAATTTATATAGTGCAAAAATATATGTAAATAATCATTGGCGCTGTACAAACAAAATATTACATAAACATAAGAAAAATAAGAGTTCAAAACAAAAATACTGATCAGCGAAAAATACATAAAGTAATAAGATGGAATATGAGTAAAAATAGAGAATAACAAAAGGATTTAAGAACAATACATCTATACCAATAAAACGGTAAAAGGTCAAAAAACTCATATCATAAGGACTTTAAAATTATGATTTAAAAAGAACATATGGTAGTAATAGACTGTGCAAATACAATTTTCATGCTGACAGAAGAAAATAAACGATAAGAAAACTAGCCCTAAAATACTGAAAGTAATTCAAGCATGCAGCAAAATGATAGTAAGGTCGGAATATAATTAAAAATAGAGAAAGCTAAAAGGATTTAAGAATAATACATCTATACCAATGAATTATTAAAAGGTAAAATAACTTTTATAAGTACTTTAAAATTATGATTTAAAAACTTATATGGTTGTTATAGACTGATAGACTAAGCAATAACATATCAAAGATAATTTGGCGCCCCCAAAAAAAATACAAAAACTTTTGTACAGTGAAAGAAACTTCTAAAATATAATAAAATCAAATGTCAAAAGGCAACCTTAAAAAGATGCGTTTTATAAGTTTTTGTGAAAACAGCAAAAGAATCAGCATTTTTTAATTTTTGTAGGCAAAGCATTCCACGGATAAACAGAAGTAAATATTACTATGTGTTTTAGAATGTTGATCACTATACAATTTTGTATGGGTCAGTACTGTAGTGTTTTGAAAAATGATAGTGTTGTTAGCATCGCTACTGACATTTTCGGATTTCGCCAACATGAAAACTTAACCGATATGTTGACAAGAGTTGCCCACACACTCGCAATTCCACTATACTATGATACTTTTGTACTGCCCATATGTAAAATGGGTATCGGAAATCATTTGTGTTTGATGGAAATGATCTACAACCGGAATTGACGTGACGAACGGTAATCTCTCAATTTCACTGAGACGAGACTCCCACTTTAAATTATCTCCTGAGTAAGTATTTGATATCTGATACCAGGACTAGCGAGAAGCGCAGAGATGCAGATGAAATTTCCGATTGAAATAAGCAAAATAGAGACAAAACAATTTATGATAGCATCCACTTTCAACAAAGGAGAATAAGAAGGGTCACTTGGGGTGGAGGGGGGGGGGGGGACGATCAAGGGTAAAAAAGTATCAACCGATGTTGGGTGTTTGTATTGCTATATATACCCCAACCGATGTGATAGTAAATTTTGCCCGCCGTAAATTTGGGCTCCCGGTCCTTATTTCCTAAGGAATGTCTAGTGAATTTGGTCCCCTCCGGACTGATTTTACTAGGTAATTTACTGGTGTGTCCACTACACTGCACGGTTCCTTCAATTAATTTTGTGTACTAAAATGATAATCTAAAACTTAAGTTAGTAATATTTATGTACGGAATACAGCGCCACTGTACTCGTAGACTTGGCCCACGAACAAATAATGGCTTCCAGTAAGCACTTCGGTGAAAAAGAAATATAATACTTTTTTCGATCTGGGCAGTACCCATCGGGATACACTAAAGAAAAAAAAAACGTGCTTTACGCAAAACGGCAGTGAGATGTACTCTGAAGAGAGAGGGCTTTTTCTTGCAAAAGGGGAACAAGTTGTTGTCTCGTCCGTTGAGGAGAGAAGGAAATGCTTATTGCAGTGTTGGAGGTAGGATGGGCTAACCAAGGCATGAACTGTAAATTGCAATGATTATTTATAATCTAACGTTAGTGTTAATCCTTTGGGGCTAGGTCCTAGTCGAAACTCTCAATAGTAGGGTCATTAATGCTCATGAGAGAAATAGACTTAGGGCCTATGCCCACGGTATTAGGGCCTTAAGCATTTCCTAGGAAAGAAGGACCGGGCCCAAATTTACTAGCGGACCGTTTTTACTATGAGGGGGACTAGTTTTACTACATGGCTACGGTTCATTTGTCTGAGGGCCCAAATGTCCTAGGAAATAAGGGCCGGGGCCCAAAATTTACTTTCACACCGGAACTGACACATTTTCTAAGTTTCTCTGAACCTCGACTAAGAGCATTAAATTTTGAACAAAAGAGCATCTCAATTTAGAAAATATTTTAGTTCCTCAAGAAATTTCAATGTTAACCGATTAACCTTTAATTCTTTTGCATAATTGATGTTATTTCTTCAAAAACACAGGCCGTTTATAAGGTCTCTCGATATCAATTTACATCGTTACGGTTAGGTGTTGTTATAAGATTACTTGTTTGTTTGAAACACGGCTTACCGGTCAAATAACTTAAAGCAGTTTCAAATGGCCATTGAGTTATATTCACGAGCTTGATTTCCTATCACATGTTCTTTATATATGAAATACATCGATATTTAGCAGATTTAAACTAATTAATGTTTAAAGTTCGGACTGCTTTGGACTGCCTCTTACAAGATTTGATGTTCTGAAAATATGTGATGATTTTGTTGTAATTGTAAGCCATATGTTATGAATTAGATATGAAATAAACGTAGGGGAACAAATGTATGAACGAGTGAACTTTAATATTTTCTTATGTGAATGCCCCAGCAGAAAGCACTTTGTATATGTTTGTTTCTTTACCATAACATAAGTTTCAGTGAATTGTTAAAAATAAATTTGCATAATTAAATATAGATTTTAAGTTGTCTGCCCATACACCGATCAACCATACGTTTTCGAATGTAAAGACTGTTTTCCTAAGAATTCAATGGTTAATGTTTAATGCTCTAGTAGATCTACAAAGACAATCAGAACGATTAAAACTCCAATCGTTTAAGTAGCTTGGTATTTTAATACAACAAAAATATATTCACTAACTTTGTAAAACCGTTGCTATTTGCATTAAAATACCTGAAGGTTCACCGTTTCCAATGTACTTATGCATCCTTGTTTCAATTTATGTGTATTAATTTCCATTGATTATGACGGGTTAATCTACTTGAAATATTATTTTACAAATAAAATAAATACCTCTTCGAATTTCTTGATTGACTGCACGATGAACCCCAAATTATTCTTTCAGTGGAAACCTTTTGTGACAGTATGCTATTCAGATGAAAGTATAAAATAATTCAAGTCAAGGTTGTTACGTAGCCTACGGGTTAAGTACTTCTGAGATTCAAATTGTGCAATTCTATTACAAAAATTGTGATGATAAAAATAATTTGATATAATTTCATCCTGCCCTGAGAAGAAAAGTTATCTCAGTGAATGTTACCTTTTCATCCATGTTTTCCGGAGAAAAAAAAAATGAGATTTTTTGATCATTGCCCTTTTTTATTTCCAGTGCAAAATTGTAAACACTTCCAGTGTAAGATTTGATTAAAGTTGGTGTGAATGTATACTGTACTTAAAAAGTGGACTTCATGTGTATACTCTTACATTAAAATCCCTAAAGTGATCCTTAAATTAAAAGTTTTTAAAGAATTGTTTACCCAGAGAGGTGCCAGTTTTCTCTTGGCAGTACTGTAATTTTCAGGTTTCTACAATTGGTCATATGGCAATCTCTTAATAAGAGCATGGAAGTGCCATTTTTGCCAAAATATTTTTCCGCGCACCTCTTCGTTTACCATTGTTTTCTCTTCCTGGTTAACTTTTTTTAACATCAGTAAATTTGCATTATATGCCTAATGACTTAACTTATTATTCGAGATACTGGAGATGACATATTTCATATTTGCTAGATAAATGTGGCCATGAGCCCATCTCAAACGTTTTGGGGTCAGAAGATCCAAATTTCTCACCATGAGTCAAGATTTTTTGAAAAGATTGCGACATAATTCCGCTATTCACAAAGGATTAAATCTTAAGGGAAATGACAAGAGACATTTGGTACTTATTGTGTGATGTAATACATGTTATCAAAATATTCACATTTTATTTCCCTTGTGTGGTTTGACCGTAAGGCAAACTTCTTGGTTATCATGTTATAAATCTTTCTTTAGCAACACCAGTATGGAGAAAAGGAATTACGACTTGTGGAAATTTAGTTTCTTGTTCATTATGCCCTTATTCTGTAAGTATGCACTAAGCAATGTAATTTTTCAAAAGAATTTTCAATTTTGAAAAAGAATTGGAGAATAGCTGTGATACATTTTGCCAATGTCATCAGTTTCAATCAGTAATACAAGAAAGTATTCTTATCCCATTTCTTGCTTGTTTGGTAAATCAAACTCTGCAATTATAAGCATGATGAAAAATGTATTGTGATTGTATTGCTATTGATATACCCGACCGGACCTGACCCATCTATTAATTTTCTCTCAACATCTACTAAGAGCAATACCTATTTTTGTTCCTAAAAAAATTCGGCGTTCACCACTTTGTCTTTATTTATTTCGGATAATCGTTGTTATCTCTTCACAAAATGCTAGCTGCCTATAAGACCTCTTAATATCGAGTTACATTGTCATGGATGGGTGCTGTTATGAGGTAACGTGGTTGTTTGTAACATGGCTTAACAGTCAAATAACTTAAAGCAATTTTAAATGGCAGTAGTAAGTAGGCATATGCAGTCCTCGACCAATCAGAAGCCAACATTGCTATGACGTTATATCTCATTTGCATATCTTCAAGAATGTTTATGATCTTATGATTTGTCGAGGAATATTTAGTAGGCTCCTGGAATTGTACCATACGACCGTCTCCCTTTTAGGGGATTGGTTTATATACGACCGTCTCCCTATTTTTTGATTGGTGGGTCGGTTGTTGATGGAAATTTATTTCATCGAGGATAACAATTTTTCTCATATACACCATCTCTCTATTTTACATTGGTCGGTCGATTGGTGGTGAAAAAAATATTTTCATCGAGAGATTAAGTTCCCTCCCAAGGTTTGTTAGGGAAAAAAACACGGACATAATACTTGACGAACAAGTATGACGTTACAAACGATAAGAATGTCAAAATGAATGTTTCTCTTTCATGAATAGTTGGTGGCTCTCAGAAGAGCCTCTGAATTCTATATCTGCATCACAGCATTCGATTTATTGTCCTCCTGTAGTCCACTGATGTTGGCCGTCTTCTTTGTTCTTGTCGGTATCTTGGCCGTTCTTTGATTATTTACGGACCTTGCCTTTCTTTTGCCTTGTTGAAAGCAGCAAGGTAAAACTTCCATATATTGTCTCGAATTGTTGACACGTCTTGATACGCATGGGCAATGGCTAACGCCAGAATCTCACCATTATTTAAGAATTGTGTGTTCCCTAATCCCAAAATGTATCCAATGGGCATTATTGCACCTATTTAATCTCTGACGCCAGAATCTCACCGTTATTCAAGAATGGTGTGTTCCCTAATCCCAAAATGTATCCAATGGGCATTATTGCAACCATTTAATCTCTGACCCCAGAATCTCACCGTTATTCAAGAATGGTGTGTTCCCTAATCCCAAAAAGTCTCCAATGGGCGTTAATGCACCCATTTAACACTCTCTGATGCCAAAATTTCACCGTTTTTCAAAAATGGTGTGTTTCCTAGTCCCAATAGGTCTCCAATGGCCGTTAATCACTCTCTGACGCCAGAATCTCACCGTCATTTGAGAACAGTGTGTTCTGTAATAAAAAAAAGTGTCTCAAATGGTAGAATGGACATCAATGCACCCATATAATACTCTCTGAAGCCTGGATTTCCCAGTCATTCAAGTACAGTGTGTTCCCTAGTCCCAGAAGGTATCCAATGGGCGTTAATGTATTTATTTAACACTCTCTGATGCTTTGATTTCACTGCTATTTAAGAACGGTGTTTTTTTTTCACGTGAAGAACAATTTTGGACACCTAACTGCCTAACGTTCACTACATGTCTGCCTCATTTCGATAACAAAATAGGAGAAACATTTGCACTGGTCGTTTTTAGATCTTCAAACGACATTAAATGTACCATTTTAACCTCTTTGATGCCTGAAACTCACCGTTAATTAACACCTAGCTGAACAAAAGATATATTTTGTGGGGACAACAAAAATACATTTTGGACAAACTTGTCGGATAATTCCTTCTGTATCCTACACAATCTCAATATTCTACCATATATCATTCGTATTGATATCATCAAACGACACGATAAAAACATTTTACATTCTGAGATTGATGTCTATGCAATTTTAGCAGTTTTTTAGCACTCTTAAGTTTGTTCTCTAAAGCAATATACTCACCAAGGTCTCTTAAACTTTGAATAATCTTAGTAAATAATAATAGTAATAGTTTTTAGTAAAGTATTCTCCAATTTCAACTGGGCTGATGCATTACTTATTAGTTATTTGATCATCTAGTAAAACATTTTGAGTCAATCTTTTGTTGATGCAATGAAGCGTATTAAATCAAACATACAACAGGTGAACAAAAAGGTGATAAACATTGTTATATCTAAGCAATCATTGATTATTTACAAATTCCTAATCTACGAAACTTTCAATACATGCCTTATTCTCCTGAACGGGAGGTTTCCTAATCTGGGAGGCGTGTCGAATTCTTACTTTTGCCAACAACGAAAACCACTATATGCGTTGAACACTTAGGAACCTAATGTTTTTAATTCATCTTTCATTTATATGCAACAGTATCAACATTAAACAGCGAAATTACCTAGCTGTCTAAGTAAGTGAACCCCATGTATCCTTGCTATGAATTATTCAAGATGTAAATAGCAGTTAGGTGAAACAGTTAAACCAAATTAACCTAAATATATAGTACCATTTCGATTTTCCCTCTATATTACTTCAATGCAAAAAAGGCTCATTTTAAAATTAAAATGGTGTTTACGACCACAATTGCACAACTGTAACAAATAAAACATATAAAGAGAGAAACTAAGTAGAAAAAGATATTAAAGAAAGTTACAAAAACTCAGTGAATGTACTCTAAAGAGAAGTTTGTTTTATGTACAGTGATGACTAATTTATTCAGTGTTGAACAACATTGTACAGTGATGATAATTAAAAACCTAATAACAACATGTAACAAAATTTCTGACCGCAGTGCGCATTTTCGAGTTTTCAAAACCATACAAAATTAGAATAATAATATATATTATTTGCTTATTCTGTCAATATAGTGGGGAAACGGGTTCGAGCACTCAAACTTCCGACCCTACACTCCATGTACTACTTGCTCCAGTCCAATCAGCTGTAAATCAATACCAGCACTGTAGGAGGGGGGGGGGGGACCTGAGGGAGTCATGTGCTCTCATCCGCTTACGCGAAGGAAACCGGGGATAAACACTGGGTTGATAGGACTTAATGGCTCTGGCGGTTTAGTGTGGATGCTCTAGTATGGATGGGTTAACAAATAGAATAAGTAGACCAATGAACATGATATGAAAATGACCACGTGAAGAACCATGACAACGAACCAAACAAATGTGATCATTCCTCCAAATAATTATTTTAAGTACAATCAATATTGTTGAGTTTACTAGCTAATAAGTATCAATACAAATACCCTTAGTAATGAGCACCAAATCGGTAATATTGATCACCTCAAATAGTTTTCCTGACCAGGCCTTTTAAATGGGCTAGTTTTTTGATCAAACAGGAAAGCAAAATTTAAAAATCTTATTATTTCTTCATTACGTGTGCCAGCTGTCAGCTGGAAGTCCATCACTACAACATATGTTAATAGGTCGAATAGACTTCCTTTCCTTTTATGCAAAATTTTTACTTTGCCTCACAATGTTCAAAGTTATGTTAATAACATCGAGATAAAACATTTTAATGATTTTTTTTTGTTTCAAATACCTTCAGGTTTTTTCTTTTGGAAACATTACCTTTTTATATTATTACGTACTCAAAAGGAATAAAGTAAAATGATAATCATTTATGCAAACAAGCCTTTCTCAAAAATTGATTAAATGTCTCAACATATTTAATTGATACAATGGACATTGACAATAATATAAGAATTTTCTCTGTCATAAGCTGATCTAAATGATTCAAACTCTTACCATGAAATAAATAAGATATTAAATATCTAATAAAACAACAATTTATATTTTTCTAGATTTGTGCTTGTTATAGTTTTCTCCCTTTGCCGCAAAAATAAGCTTATTTTTAAACATATTTGTATGCATTTTGATTTTAAGCTTAAATTATTTGTTGTCTTTCTTTTAAGACAGTCTATAAATATTTATTTATTTATTTATTTATTTATTTATTTATTTATTTATTTATTTATTTATTTATTTATTTATTTATTTATTTATTTATTTATTTATTTATTTATTTATTTATTTATTTATTTATTTATTTATTTATATATTTATTCATTTATTTATTTATTTATTTATTTATTTATTTATTTATTTATTTATTTATTTATTTATTTAATGTTTTTTGTGAATGGAAGGAGGCAACGTACGTCTGTGTATTTTGCGCATTTCTTTCATTGGTAATCTTCTTAATTTATTGTTTTTACTATATTAGCGAGCTTTTGATCATTTTTCGCCTAGTTGTGATTTTATCGATTTATTTTTCTTTCATTCACTTATCACTCTATGAAGTCGCAGAATACACAGATGTGCTTTTCTCATTATTTTCAATTGATTGTATTGTACATTATATCATTATCTGCTCTCACTTATGTTAAAAGTAATCAAATATTAGTTATTATTTGTTATGTAAGGTTTCTTTTACAAATATATGAAATGTTATTGTTGTTGTTGAAGATATCAATAAAAGGAGTAAAAAAATAAAAAAAAATAAAAAAAAGACAGTCTATAACCGTCTCCAGGCAATAATTGATGATTCTATCTAAGTAAGAGTCTTTAAGAATCCAGCATCGTGAATCAAAGCTTACTTAAAAAAGTGAGAAAAAATTCAGTTTGTTGGAATTAGTCCTCCAGTTGTCCAGATTATGGTTTCGTTCGTGCTTTACGCAGTGACGTTCGAAATTACGATTATTTATCAGCTGATGGAATCTTTTCTTCTGAGGCAGACTTTATTGGGGTGGGATGAGCTTGACCTCACTCCCTCTCTTGATCTTTAGCATTGAGACCGTTTGGTATAATGCGCTATATAAAAATGTATTATTATTATTATTATTATGTGAATCTTTGAAAACAGGAAATTTGGGGGTCATGATTCACAATTCGTGAGTTGAAAACTGAGTTCAATAAATAACGATGAACATCAATATCTACAGTATTGACGGTAGTCTTTTGCATATTTACAATTCAGTTCTTTAAAGCTTTTTCATTATTTTTGGTAAAGACCTTGGTCAACTGCATTTGATCATCTACTATTTTAACAAAATCTACGCAGCATAGAAGATCAAGCGTTTAAATAACAAAACTAAAAAACTATAGTGATCAAAATCAGCTTTCTCTGCAATATAAAATGAAAAAAGAACGAAAACTCTCCGTCACCTTTTGCATACAAAAGCGAGTCTAAAATTCACCTGATGCATTTCCTTCTCATGTAGATTGCAGTATTCTGAAAACTATAATATTGTATTTATTAAACGGAAAGCGTCGTTCCTTTCCACTTAAGTGCTTAAGGCTGTGTAGAAACCTGGACGTCTATAACCTAAATACTACTATTGATTTATTATCCATACAACGGTTTCTCAATATGATTAGTTGTGTTGAGATAACATTTTTAGCATTAGCATTAATTATTGTCACAAAAGTGATCTGTTATGAATCTTATTTATTTGTTTCCATTGTTAATAGCCAGTTGTAGACATGAACTGATTTCCTCTCCTAGGTGACTGGTGTAAGTAGCCTTTTTATATATGATAATTGTCACGCCTTTCGGTTGACTTGAAACAGTCATGGTTTTCTTCCTATAAATCACTAACATTTACATGTTTCCCCGGTTGAATTTGTTCTTGAATTCACTGCAGAAAATTACGTCACAAAACAGAAAATGAACAACCGTCGTCAAAGGAAGCGCTGCAAATAATGCAGAATAAACAGATATACTCGCCTTAGATGGTTTCATGACCTTCCGCATAGAAGGATTTTGACATTTTTTTTCAAGATTAAAGAATCATTTCAGTGCTTAATCAAGTTCGTCTTATACGACGGAGAACTTGAAAGGAATATTCATCCAAAATATTATTCTGGGTTCCCTAATATATATGCGAAGAGACTTTTCTTGCATGCGATGACAGTGATAGCCTTTGATATTAACATTCAAATTTTAATTAATTGGATAGTTTTACTATTTAAGTTTTTCTCAAAATGTTTCAGATGGTGAATTATAGTAACCTTATAAAATTCTGCTTTGCTAATCTCTGACTTAAAGGAGGGTACTTAAACCACAAGTTAGGGAAATAAAACAGAATACATATGGACACTTCATTTCAGTCGTTTCAACACAACTGAAACAAACTTTAAACTTCAAGATATCCCTTACTGTAATTGAAATAGTTCCTTCCCCATTTCGTTTCTTTTTGAAGTCCCTTTGCTCATAATATGAACTTGTTTGACCAATGAACTAAGCTTTTACGTTCCTTTAATCCTTAATTGTATATATGTCAAACTTAAATAGCAATTTTATAAATGCAAAGGCTGTTAAAATTGAAAATATCTGAAAAACGGTCTGCTCACTTTCACCAAAGTAAGTGCATAGCAATTTGCATAATTTTATATATTTTCAGGTGACCAGAATCTGTAAATGAGAAGTTCTATTAGATTTTGATGGATGTGTGACACCCATTATGGTCTTTAATAGGCTCGGAAAATTTAGCTAATGCTGAATACGTGACCATATAGCATTAGTAACAGCAACACTATCTCCTAACCATAAACAACCAAACAAAAACCAGTAACCTAATTCTTTTTACCAGGATACACATGCTCCAATATTTAATACTGGAAGAATTTACTTGAATTTATAAGCTGAAATCCAGTAAACTCTAGGTTACGCAAAGGTTAGTTTATCTTATGTGCCTTGTCAGCTTGTAAGTTTGATTTGATCTCGAGTTTTAACATCGTAGATATTAAACTTAATTTTTGAAGTAGTTTTTTTTAAACACTTTTTTCTTAGAAGTTCTTCTTTTGAATAAGATGAACTTGCTTGCACTATGAACTAATAATTTAAATTCGGAGTAGATCAGTCTTTGAATATGAAGAATAGCATATTTTTTTTTCTAGTATTTACTTATTAAAGCTTGAATTTAAGCACAAATTGTTGATGTATGGAACGACTGGCAGCTTAAAATAAGGATACACCTTTCACGATAACCCTTCATTTTAGTCTTTAAAGATGAAGATGCTCTTCCCAGATAGAAATCGACTTTAGATCAAATTTTTTTTCGGTATCAATGAAAAAATTCTGCACAGGATCAACAAAACAACCAATTCCAAAAACCATCGACGCCACTCATTTATGCAGTATAAATATACTTACTAAAGGCTCAGTGAAGGCATGCATACTTGTATATGAAATTTTGTTGAGAGCTCTATATCTGCATATTGATAACGACGACGACGAGTGAACACACAATTACAATGACGGGGTCGTCGCCTGCGTATTCGGAAATGATAGTAACAATGCTATCATGAAACGCTTAATACGACCTGGATGAGAACACAGGTACGACGTACGGACAGACATAACATCGACAACCAAGTCAATGTCCACGGCCTTTGATAACCAGTTGTGATACACTGGCGTGTCTACCCAACCCAGGCTTAAACCCAGGGTCTCGTGGTCTGTAGACAGGTATGATAACCGCTACACCACAGTAGGTAGATATATTGATAACATTTTGAGATGTATTTCTATTACGTGTACAAGTTTTTGTAAAGATATTTTTGATAAAAGTGCGAGTTTTCTATCCTTCTGTCCCAATTGTTTTATCCATTTTGTAGGTTTTCAAACTCAAAATGCATAACATTGATTTACAGGAAGATATAAATGGTGCGTGATGTATTATCTTGAGTGCATCTTTAAACTTCAAAGAAAGAGCGTCGAATTCGCATGGTAAAAATAGTTATTTCTCTATCACCATCAATATATTACATTAGCCAGCTTGTTTCGTTGTGGTATGAACAACAGTTTAATCCATATGACAATGGGAGGATATATAAAGCTACTCAGAAGAAGTTTTTTTTTACTTTGTGAGGTTCGTATTAACCATTAATTTGTCCTTTGTTACGATAGTACCAAGATGTATTATGATCACTTATATAAGCAATTCAAAAATACGCTTTGGTTATTTTAGAAACTGTGTTACCAGGTTACTGGAGCACCGTAATAAAGCAAGATAATTATGTAAATGTAAGTTTTGTTACGATGTAACTTGACGAACAGATTTAGTAGTACTACGGGTGTTTATATTGATATGAGGAATAGATGATTTAAGAAATTACAGGAAGTATAAATCTCAACTTCAAAGGTAATGATTCCAGGAAAAATGCAGCTAAATATTTAGTTTTCAAAACAATACAACTTGTTACAGCAAAATATGAAACACTTGCTCTATTATCGGAAATAATAATATTTCAAGATCGACTGGAATCAGTTGAATTTATATATATATTAGCCACATTCTCAGATGGTAAGAACCCCTTATTCTGTCTCTTTGTTATAGAATTGATTTTATCTGTTCAATTACTTTAATTAATGGTACATTCTGCAATAATTAAGACATGTACGTCATAACTAATTACTAACAAATTATAGTGAGAAAGAAGTTATGCAATCAGCAAATATTGCAAAGAAGTGTTGTTTTTTTACATTACAATATTTGTGTTTTCTGGCAGTCACTTGAAAAACTACCATTATGAGATTATCAAGTGTTTTTGATATTACAGCAGATAAGTTAATAAGCTGTTTGTATTTGCAATATAGATGGGGGCAGCATTTTGATCAATCTCTTGAGCTCTTGGGGATTTGTTAGTTGAAAAAGTTCTTTCACAAAAGACTAAGCAGACTAAAATATGAAAATGGACACAAATGTAAAAATAGATGATAAATGATAAATACTCCATTGAAATAGTACCTAGATTTGTTTTTCTTTTAGTTCCATACTTTTCTGTCATAAAACTTAAGCAGGTTTCTTTAAAGGATAATTTCCAGGGTCAGACATATCTATCTTGAATGATAATAATGCATTAATAGGAAAAGGGAAGGATATATTTTACAAGAGAAGCTACATTTCAGATATCCTCTCTTCTATACTATAAACTAAAACATTAAAGGAACTGTGAAGAAACGACTTGGTTATTTTGTTCCATTAGGAGATATGTACAAACTGCAATTAGTTTGTTTTGAAAATGACTTGTGTAGAAGTTTTAAGAGAAACGTCAGAGTAGCGTCACATCCTCTTTCTTAACAATTATTACTGCTACTTTGCTACATTTTATAAAAAGTTAAAAAAATGTTTTAGTTTTCTTTCAACAGCTTGTAATTCTAGGGCAATTTTTCAAAAGCTTAAAAAATTAGGAATGTGAGGATGTGATGTCACAACTATCTGTAAGTATTCTCCGTTTCCTCACCATTTTGTTCCTGCATTCAGTCCTCTTTGGTGTTTCGCCCATAACGCTATTGTCAGTATTAAAAATTTCTGTAAAAGAGCTGGGAATCTCGTCTCAAGATTTTTGCTTCACCCAGCTGCAGCTAGTCAATGATTGTGTCAATATTTCGACCAATCAGAAACGTTGGATTGAATTGTATGTTCATCTCCTTGTTGTCCACGTTAACACAATATCTAGCCTATAAATATTCCATCCCTTCTAATTCCAAAATTCTTCCCATTTTAATTTTCTGTAAATGCAGAAATTTTTAGGCAACACCCGTGAGAGATCTTTCAGGCTTTATAATCAATTTAATTTGTGCTACCAAGCTTCTAGTTAGTTGAGCTCGGTAGTATGGCGCGCCGTTTTAACATGTAATACAAAATTTATAATATCAGAATATAAATATCTGATATCAATAAATAATGTATGATATCAGAAAAACAATTTCTGATATCAAGAATTGTTTCTCGATATCAGGAAATCTATTTCTGATATCAGAAATTCATTTTCTGATATCAAAAACGAACGAACATCAAAAATTAAAAACAATCGGATACATGCCTCAAATGTCGCATTATTCAGAGAACGACTGATTCACAGAGTCTATACATCAGAATACGTTGATAACCTATCAAAAAAAATTAAACACTCTGGTAGACCCTCTGCACTAACACCAAAAGCGAAGTCATCTGAAATACAATTAATCTTTAAGTTTGAATACACACCTTGTATCAAAACAAAGAACTTGAAGAATGCTTTAACAAAATATTGGAGCAAAATCTGTGATCACCCTTCATTATTGCGCATATTTCCTGAGCGCCTGCCCCCCCCCCCTCCCCCATTCCATAATTGCCTATAACGGGATAAAAACTTAAGTGACTCTCTTATCCGAGCTGCTTTTAGTTTGGGGGACTCTAATAACGAGCGCAACATCACTCTTGACACGGATGACGAATCCACTATCGGCATTCTTACAGATCTTATGCATGAGTAGGGGGCCGGCAAAATCTGGTTATTTATCATCCTAAAACCTAACCTTATCCAAAACATTCTCTATTATATGACAATTGGTAGCCCAAAAGCTACTACCTCTGTATTATCAGCAGCTACTGATAAGACAGTAAGACGTCTAGCAAGGCAATTTACTTGTTTTGCCATTAATTCTATCTAGAATTATGTCATATTTGGATTTTACATATATCTTTCATTTCTTGATTTTATCTGATTTGGACATCGCTCCATTTTATCATTACCATAAATTTAAGATGCCTGTACATTTGTATACTACATTTATGGCATTATCGTGCTAACTCAGCCCTATACCGAACTTATCAATTTAACAATTTCCCGACAACTTTGGGGAAGATCTGACATTTTCCTTTTATCGTCACATCACCATAACGCCACGTGCTTTGCTACGTGACTGCATGAGCTAGGCCCATATACAGAAGGTCGCTTTTGGTAATGATTTCTCAATCTAGTTACTTGTCCTAATTGAAGAATTTTTGATATCAGAAATTCATCTTCTGATATCAATAATTAAATTCTTGATACATAATTTGAATTTTTGATATCAAGAATTAAATTGCCGATATCAAGAATTTTGCGTAACTAAGTGGAGCAAACATCCTACGCGCTAGGTATCGGCGCGCGCTTATGTAGTCAATGCAATTTACTGTACAAAACAATTTTCTGCACACACTGATCTTAATCTGACGGCAAAATGGTTAACAAAAATTGCGCTTACGATCCCGCTGCGGAATTTGTAAATATGATTGCTGTTACCCAGAAAAGTTAGCAAACTGAAATTTTGTTTATCCCATTTGCTAAAACTTTAAAGATCCGGAGAAGTGGCGTAAATGAATGACATTTATGACATGAATGTCATGACATGAATGTCAAGCGCTGATTTGGTAAAATTTCCCGAAAATTTCCCAAATATTGAATACAAATTTCAAAAAATGAAGAAAATTTCCTGAAATAAAATTGAAAAAAATAAAATTTCCCAAAATTTAAAAAACTGAAATTTGAAGAACATTTCCTGAAAATGATGACGATTTCTGAAAATTAAAGAAAACTTCCCAAATACTAAAGAAAGTTTTAAAAAAGTAAAATATCACGAAAATTTCCCCGAAAAATGAAGAAGAAAGAAAATTTAAAGTGATGGAAAAAAAATTAAAACTTCCCAAAAAAGAAAATATTGGAAAAGGTTCAAACATCGAAACTTCCAAATAAAAAATTCCCCGAAATGAAGAAAACTTTTCAAAATTTGATAAATGTTCCACAAAATGAATGAAATTTTCCAATGTATAAAAAAACCCTCCCTAATATTGAAGAAAATATCCCCAAAACGAAGGAAATTTCATGAAAATGGAAGAAAATTTCACAAAGAAGAAGGAATTTGAGATTTGCCAGAAAAGCAAGATTTCCTTAAAATTGAAGATTTTCCTGAAATTGGAGATTTCCCTGAAATTGAAGATTCCCTGAAATTGAAGATTTTCCTGAAATTAAAGATTTCCCTGAAATTGAAGATTTTCCTGAAATTGAGGATTTCCCTGAAATTGAAGATTTCCCTGAAATTGAAGATTTCCCTGAAATTGAAGATTTCCCTGAAATTGAAGATTTCCCTGAAATTGAAGATTTCCCTGAAATTGAAGATTTCCCTGAAATTGAAGATTTCCCTGAAATTGAAGATTTTCCTGCAATTGAAGATTTCCCTGAAATTGAAGATTTCCCTGAAAATGAAGATTTCCCTGAAATTGAAGATTTCCCTGAAATTGAAGATTTCCCTGAAATTGAAGATTTCCCTGAAATTGAAGATTTCTCTGAAATTGAAGATTTTCCGATGAAAATAAATTTGTAACATGCTCATTACTAAGGAGGAAGAGGGGGCTTAAAATTATGTCAACTCTAGGCATGCTATAAGGGCGAAGGTCGCGAAGCCTTGGTGGGACCCATGGTTTCGCAGGAAGCCCTACATTTGTCAGTATTAATCATAGCAGAAAAGAGCTTTAAAATGTGTCATATCTATTGGGCGGAGCTGCACGTCTAGAAGCGCTGGGCGAACCCCAAGAATCCCTGCATTTCTCGCAATTTTCAGAGCAGAAAATTGCTTAATATAGTGTTAAATCCAGGGTCGATGTCCTGGGCGTGGAGGAGGCAAAGCCCCAAGTAAACTAGTAGCGTTTCTTAGCGTGATTTTGGTAGCAGAAAATTGCTCAAAATCGTGTCAATTTAGAACTAAACTTATTTTGGAACGAATTAATGTTCAAATGCAGGATCCCATTGACTTCAATATGTGTCTTTAGTTGGGGTCTAGGAATGGTTTTCATGTTTCTGATGTAAGAATAAAGCTATGGGAAAAAATATTTACAACGTTGAGAATAAAAAGTATATTTTCATAACAATTTGTGCGCCCCTGTGAACATTCGGCGTCCTCTCGAAAAGCTTCTACCAGCTGTATTCAATTCAATTGTATTCAAAAATTGTTTGCTCTTCATGGCAGGAGCAGATATTAAATATTACCGACGAGCTATCAGCATGCATCGGTTTCTGTCATGCATCAGTTTCTGTCCGAGCGCGAAATCCAGGTGCCTGCTCGAGTGCCAATGGTGGGAAAATTTTGTCTTTTCTGTAGACAATTCAATCGCTGTTGGACTGCACAAATGGAATTTTACTTGCTTAATAGTATAGAAAGAAGTTATTGATAAACACGTAAATTTTCCCATGCAAGGCCTAACAAAAAAAGTAAAAAAATTAGGAAGAATTTGGCGCCCCCTCAGAAAGCTTCGCTTGGGGGGCTGTTACCACTACCGACGCCCTTAACTTTTGCCTATTTTCGCGGCCAGAGTCGACGTAACTGTGTACGGGCTCAGTACTGTTTTGCCAAGTTGGAAGGGAAACTTTATCATTAAAGTCAACGGGATGATTTTTATGAATATTTTGTGTCCCCTCATCCAGTCAGCGAAAATTAATGGTACTCATATATGTTGCAAACTATTATCTACACAACATATACACAACATATTTTAAAGAAAAATAAATTATGTCCAGTATTTAATGAAAAATGACAAAATATATGTTTTTCTCCCATTGACTGCAATGATAACTGACTGTTTGTTTTCCCCTTTGACTGAAGTTTAAAATTGTCAAAAAACATTGTTACGTCGCTGTGCACCTCAATAGTCCCGAAGGTCCGACCTCGAGAATATTGTAACCATACAAACATAGACCTTAGAAACTCATTTCAACTTACGTTTTGGTAATTTCTCGAATTCTTTGTATAAATTAGTAAAAATGGACAATTCTATGGAAGAAATGCAATGTCTTGTGCATAGAATTATAGCGTTGAAATTATTGTTGTAAACGCAAACGTACAACTTGAAAAATTGAGGATGCAAACTGGGCGCAGAAACAAAGAAAATCGCCATGCGCGTTCAATTGCATTGTTGCGCACTATTAAAATCATTTAAATTTGACTGCCTCAACGCCCTTGTTCTTTTGTTAATATTAATACGTACAAATAATACGTGTCATACATAAATAACACGCACGTAGGACGTACAATTTTGCGTTAATACGTTCAAGATTGCACAGAAGATGTAGATACGCACTCAAAATATGTCAATAATATCTTAACGCAGGCGTTCTACCTTCTTATTGGATGGAAATAATGCTTACGTGCGTTCTATATTATGCATCTAAAATACGCCCGTTCAACGTGGCATCGGGACCGTATATGCGCATCACCATTGTTGTTTATTCTATGGCGCATGCTGATAAACTTGGCAGCTGACCAAGTCAACCAAGTAAGTTGAGCAAGCAAATCGACCACGCGCTTTTGAACATCTGAAAATAGATGGAATCTTTTCTATATGTATGACACCATGCTTTGTGCGGCTAATAAATACTTAGGTAAGACCTAAAAGCGGCGCAAATTTCTTACTAATAATGCTAATCATTTTTTTTTAGATGAGCTGAGCAAAAAATTGTCCAACGCTTTTGTGGTTAAAAAACTTTTTGTACACATAAGTTTGTTTCCTGAAAGGTAACTGGGTAAGAAGAGCATATCCCTAATTTCCATAGATCATTATCCCGTAATATACAGTGGCGTAACTAAGGGGGAATCAAGGGCGAAAGTAGCCCCCGATCCTATAAGCGGCCAGTAAAAAATATATACCATTAATATACCGTTCTACCATATGGACTCGCACGGCCCTACTCGCTCCCGGCCCTTACGGACCTAATTACGCTAATGGTGAACGTTGTCAAGTTGAAGAAATGAATAAACATATAACGAGGCTGCTACGAAAAAATATACCGAAAGTAAGTGTTTTATGTAATGCCCAATGTAGACAAGTCACGCGTATTGACAATGTGAAAAGCTGACAGACACTTTCAGCAGGGAGTTGCCATGGCATCTTTTTGCTTTCAGCTAGAATTCGAAACAAAATAGAAAATGCACAAATAATCTTTATTTAAACGCAAAACCCCAAAAATTGATGTTTTTCATTTTAGCAACGTTCAGTTTTGATGCCAACACGTGGAGGCAAACCAAGAGTATATTTTGCAATGCGCTCGTTGTTTGCTTTACAAAGTTACAAAACACAATGCGCGTCCGCACTATTTTTCGAACAATTCAATTCAAATTGTTTATTTTTTAAACTAAGAACCTATGGGAACTTTGATTTGAACATAAACACAAAATGTTACGTGTACGATACCATGCGTATAACATGTGTACGCTGTAAGTTTGCGTGCAACACCAAAAGTGCATCTTGTGCATGGTAAATATACCTATTCATAATCGCGCATGTACCCATTAATATGATTATGCATAGGGTAGTTGCTGATCTCATTGAAATTTTAATTTTAATTATTAAAGAAAATATTGCGTCGAATAGGCGTATGAGGCGGGGGCTGGGCGCCAGCGATGTAAAGCATACCTATTCGGGAAAATTTGTTAGATATATTCGGGAAAAATAGCGAGTATATTTGGGCAAAAAGGGGAAAGGGAAATAAAGAGTTAGATTTAATGGCTTCTTTTTTACCAGAAATATTCTATTTGGGGAAAATCTCCTTGAATTTTCGTAAAATTTTCTTGACGTTTGTAAAATTTGCTTCAAATTTCGCGTATTTCCTTAATTTTCGTGAAACTTGTTTTAATTTGAGTGCAATTTCCTTACACATTTCTTGAAACTTGCTTCAATTTTCTTCATTTTCGGAAAATTTCTTCAATTTTCAAGAAGTTGTCTTTAATTTTCACGAAATGTGTTTCAATTTTCGCGTAATTGCCACTTTTGGGAAATATGTTCAATTTTTGTGCCATTGCCTTTTATTTTCGGAAGGTATAATGAATATTGAGAGAAAATATTGCATAGCTACAAAAGACAATGATATGGAGAAAATAATCGATATCTTTGGTAGCCGAAACAAATGTAAACACAACTTACTGTAGGTTGGCATACTTGAGTTTGGGAGTTCGGGGCTACTCCACTTAATCGGGCAAAATCAAACCGCCCCCTAATTCAAACGTCTCCCATACGCCATACGCCTGATTGCGTCCCTGTTTGATTATTTTCTTCTAAATTTTAAATATGAATAGGTGTGCATAAACAAGGATAATGGACTTACTGCTTTCCCTACCGTCCCGTTTCCGCGGGATAATGGACGGTTGAGCTCCCCGCACACTCGCTTATCGGCTCATCTGCTAAAGCCACGCAACCGTCTAATATCCCACGGCAACGGAACGGGTCTGGCAAGATGATGGCATTATCCCTTTAAATATCTGTCAATTTCCGTTTTGCTTTCTTTCTAAAAATAGGCCTATGATTTTGCAATATTGTGCGTTGATGACGTAGGTGACATCACACACACTCAACTGGGTACCTTTTTGGTACCGAAAGTAAGTTGTTATGTAATGTCCCCTGTACGCGAATATCGGTTACTGACAATTTAAAAAGCAGACCGAAAACAAAATAGCAAATGCAAAAAGACTCTTTTCCTAAACGCAAATTAGCCAGAGATTAATGTTGTTCATTTAAGCAATGTTCAATTTTGATATGAAAGATGCCAACACGTGGCGGCAAACCAAGAGCGTATCTTTCTGTGCGCCCTTTATTTGTTTACTATTCCATGACCAGTGATTGGATATTTTCCTGCAACGTGCGCGGTGCACATGCAAACTCTATTCAAGCTGTGTGTATCACCATTTTCAACGTGCGCTTGCATTAATTGGATCGTCCCGAGCGTATTTTACGCTACGCATAATAATCTGTCAATCATCGCACATACGCCCGTTTAACACCTACATTGTTGCCCTCTCTCTAACTTGTATACCACCGGCGTAACGTAGCGTACAGTTTTCAACATGCGCCTGCATTAAATGGATCGTTGAAGCATCTTTTCACGCAACGCACTAAATCTAAATACACCCGTCCAATACGAATTTGAAACGGATATATGCCTTTCAAGTGTGCGCATCACCATTATTGTTTACTTTTGGGGCGTGATGATAAACTTGGTACCTGACCAAGTCAACATACAAGTCGACCACTTAGCACTCGACCAAATCGACCATATGCTTTTGAGGATCTGAAAGTGGATGACCCTTTTCTATATGCGCTCTGCTTTGCGGGCTATGAATGGGTAAAAATGGTCAATTCATGGAAAAAACTCAGTGTCTTGTGCACGGGATGATAGCGTTGCAATTAATGTTGTAAACACGAACGTACAACTTGAAAAGTGAGGATGCAACCGGGCGAAGAAACAAAAAAAATTCTCCATGCGCGTTCGTTAAGACGTGACAATTGCGTTGTTGCGCACTATTATAATCATTCGAATTTGCTACCCCAACGTCCCTTGTTTTTTGTTAATATTATACATACAAATTGTACGCGTCGTACACGCGTAGGACGCACAATGTTGCGTTAATACACCCAAGGCTGCACAGAGAATGTAGATGCTGTAACTGCTCTTGGGCTCGGAGCCAGTTTAAAAATAAAGGGCGTCCCACAGGGCGTCCTAACGGTCATAACACACAAACGCGAAGAAAGCAACAAGACAACCATCAGATAAACTCTATCAATCTATTTGGTTCCAACTGTCTTTATGACTACCTTTCCATTCGGTGACTACAAACATAAAAGAAATACAAATATAAGCCTAATCAAAACATCTAAAACTATGTCTAAGTTGAGAAATGACATCCATGTATCATCACTATACAACAGCATGAATACATCAAAGAGATGCAGCTGTCTTTGTTTTATCTTTAAAAGTGAATAATCTATACAATTTCTTAACTAACATTTCTCATCTCACCAGCATTTATTCTGCGTATATCACTATTATACAATAACTGCCATTAATGAACAATAACTGGACTCATTAGTTTGTAACAGAAATGATATAAGAACAAACACCATATATGAATATGTTAAATATTTCAATCACTTTAAAACCACCTCCGAACTTTACGTCACCACCAAACTTTAATGCAAACGCAAATCATGTCGTCATCACATATTAATATTTGCACATAAAATTGATAAACAGCGATACATAAATGCAATGATAGTGCATGGTATCTTGTACATCACAAAGAATTAGTATAAACAAGGAACAATGCTCACGTGAATATGACCGCTCTTAGCCTCACTAACTTATCAAGATGTTCTCTTTACAGACATCAATTCTGCAAAACTTCAGCCCTGTAACATAAAACACGACTAGAATTATTTCTATCCAATTGTAAATTTGACCATGAAATTGTTTGCAATCGAATAAATGATAACTCAGTACATACATAGAAAGCATTTCGAATAACATAATAAAGTTATTACAAGGTTTTTCGGAAATGCCCAAAGTTCAATGACTCCATATATGGCATGACACATACGTAGTCATGAATATTCATATGTCGGGATGTCAACAAGCTTGACCCATGCGTTATCGCGGTCGGTATACTGAGATATTTTAAGTTAATCACAAACTCTCAGCGAAACCTATGCATTGAAAATATCAATAAAACACCTAATCTCTACAAGAAAGTGTTATTTCCCTGATTCATGAAACATTCTGAACATGAAACATACATTTATATGCATATTTGGTGTCATTAACAAACTCTTACAGTAGGTTGAAAATTGAATCGAATCAAGGTTCCTTAACAATAATGAGCCAAGGAACTCAACATGGCGGTTGCCTTACGACAAGATCCTAAAATAAATCATGAATTTCTAAGTAAACGTAAGTATTAGGGTGAATGCTAATATAATAAATACAAACCACAACTCACCGGCAAACATCTGCGCCTAAGGCTGAAGACTATGCGTACATTTGGCAATTTATACAATCATAGCTGATTTTTAACAGCAAATAATTTCAACGTGCCACATGTAGTGCCAACTTTCAAGTCAGGCCAACCCGCAAAACGAGGTGGAAAAGGAGGGCGCGCTTGCAAAAAAAAAGGATCTAACAGATAGGCACCCAAAATATGTCAATAATATCTTTACGCAAACGTTCTATCTTCTTATTGGTTGGAAATAATGCTTACGTGCGTTCTACATTTTTGTATCTAAAATACGCCCGTTCAACGTGGCATCGGAACCGTATATGCACATCACCATTGTTGTTTATTCTATAGAGCGTGATGATAAACTTGGCAGCTGACCAAGTCAACCAAGTAAGTCGACCAAGCAAGTCAACCACGCGCTTTTGAACATCTGAAAGTGAATGGACTCTTTTCTATATGTATATGGCACTGTGCTTTGCGCCGCTAATATATACTTAAGACCTACAAGCGGCGCAAATGTCTTGCTTATAATGATAACCATTTTATTTTGAGATTTAAACTGAGCAAAAATCAGTCCAATGCCTTATAAGGGAGCCAGTAAATACATGAAATATATACCATTATGCCGTTATACCATAAAGGCCCCATTCGACCCCGGCCGGTAGGGACATAGCAAGGCTTCTGTTTTTATATGCACATTGTTAAGTTGAGGAAATTAATAAACATATATCGTTGTTGCTAGTAAAATAATTCTTAACAATATAATATCAAATATACCGGAAATAAGTGTTTATATTTAATGCATGCCCAATGTAGACGAGTCACGCTTACTGACAATGTGAAAAGCAGACACACACTTTCAGCAGGGAGGCAACTCATTGGTTTCAGTAATCAAAACAAAATAGAAAATGCACAAATGATCTTTATTTAAATGCAGAATAACAAGAAATGAATATTTTTTCTTCTTCATTTTAGCAACGTTCAATTTGTATATGAAAGATGCCAACATGTGGAGGCAAACCAAGAGCGTATTTTGCAATGCGCTTGTTGTTTATTTACCATTTGATCACTGATAGGCTATTTTATACACCGTGCGTGGTCTATAGACCTTTCCATATCGGAATCGCTAATTTCCGGAAATCTAATTTAATTAATGTCACATGACCATAATGGACCAATTAAATTCTGGAGGAATCCTGATCGTCTGCACAATTTACTAACTTATGCGGTGGGCATATTACAAGTCGAAAATTTATCGAAAATGTCCCTTTCGTGTTTTGATCCCCCCCCCCCCCCCTTCCTTCACCCCACTCCTATTAAAATTCCATCATAGTAGCAAAATATTCATCAATATCGGTTAAATACTACAAACCATAATAGTAGCAAAATATTCATCAATATCGGTTAAATATTACAAACCATAATAGTAGCAAAATATTCATCAATATCTGTTGAATATTACAAACCATAATAGTAGCAAAATATTCATCAATATCGGTTAAATATTACAAACCATCATAGTAGCAAAATATTCATCAATATTGGTTAAATATTACAAACCATCATAGTAGCAAAATATTCATCAATATCGGTTAAATATTACAAACCATCAATAGTAGCAAAATATTCATCAATATCGGTTAAATATTACAAACCATCATAGTAGCAAAATATTCATCAATATCTGTTGAAAACCATTACAAACCATCAATAGTAGCAAAATATTCATCAATATCGGTTAAATATTACAAACCATCATAGTAGCAAAATATTCATCAATATTGGTTAAATATTACAAACCATCATAGTAGCAAAATATTCATCAATATCCGTTAAATATTACAAACCATCATAGTAGCAAAATATTCATCAATATCGGTTAAATATTACAAACCATCATAGTAGCAAAATATTCATCAATATTGGTTAAATATTACAAACCATCATAGTAGCAAAATATTCATCAATATCCGTTAAATATTACAAACCATCATAGTAGCAAAATATTCATCAATATTGGTTAAATATTACAAACCATCATAGTAGCAAAATATTCATCAATATCCGTTAAATATTACAAACCATCATAGTAGCAAAATATTCATCAATATCGGTTAAATATTACAAACCATCATAGTAGCAAAATATTAATCAATATCGGTGAAATATTACAAACCATCATAGTAGCAAAATATTCATCAATATTGGTTAAATATTACAAACCATCATAGTAGCAAAATATTCATCAATATCTGGTTGAATATTACAAACCATCAATAGTAGCAAAATATTCATCAATATCGGTTAAATATTACAAACCATCATAGTAGCAAAATATTCATCAATATTGGTTAAATATTACAAACCATCATAGTAGCAAAATATTCATCAATATCGGTTAAATATTACAAACCATCATAGTAGCAAAATATTTATCAATATCGGTTAAATATTACAAACCATCAATAGTAGCAAAATATTCATCAATATCGGTTAAATATTACAAACCATCATAGTAGCAAAATATTCATCAATATTGGTTAAATATTACAAACCATCATAGTAGCAAAATATTCATCAATATCGGTTAAATATTACAAACCATCATAGTAGCAAAATATTCATCAATATCGGTTTAATATTACAAACCATCATAGTAGCAAAATATTCATCAATATTGGTTAAATATTACAAACCATAATAGTAGCAAAATATTCATCAATATCTGTTGAATATTACAAACCATAATAGTAGCAAAATATTCATCAATATCGGTTAAATATTACAAACCATCATAGTAGCAAAATATTCATCAATATTGGTTAAATATTACAAACCATCATAGTAGCAAAATATTCATCAATATCGGTTAAATATTACAAACCATAATAGTAGCAAAATATTCATCAATATCGGTTAAATATTACAAACCATCATAGTAGCAAAATATTCATCAATATTGGTTAAATATTACAAACCATCATAGTAGCAAAATATTCATCAATATTGGTTAAATATTACAAACCATAATAGTAGCAAAATATTCATCAATATCTGTTGAATATTACAAACCATCAATAGTAGCAAAATATTCATCAATATCGGTTAAATATTACAAACCATCATAGTAGCAAAATATTCATCAATATCGGTTAAATATTACAAACCATCATAGTAGCAAAATATTCATCAATATTGGTTAAATATTACAAACCATCATAGTAGCAAAATATTCATCAATATCGGTTAAATTACAAACCATCATAGTAGCAAAATATTTATCAATATCGGTTAAATATTACAAACCATCATAGTAGCAAAATATTCATCAATATCGGTGAAATATTACAAACCATCATAATAGCAAAATATTCATCAATATCGGTGAAATATTACAAACCAAAATAGTAGCAAAATATTCATCAATATCGGTTGAATATTACAAACCATCATAGTAGCAAAATATTCATTAATATCGGTGAAATATTACAAACCATCATAGTAGCAAAATATTCATCAATATCGTTTAAATATTACAAACCATAATAGTAGCAAAATATTCATCAATATCTGTTAAATATTACAAACCATCATAGTAGCAAAATATTCATCAATATCGGTTAAATATTACAAACCATAATAGTAGCAAAATATTCATTAATATCGGTTAAATATTACAAACCATAATAGTAGCAAAATATTCATCAATATCGGTTGAATATTACAAACCATCATAGTAGCAAAATATTCATCAATATCGGTTGAATATTACAAACCATCATAGTAGCAAAATATTCATCAATATCGGTTAAATATTACAAACCATAATAGTAGCAAAATATTCATCAATATCTGTTGAATATTACAAACCACAATAGTAGCAAAATATTCATCAATATCGGTTAAATATTACAAACCATCATAGTAGCAAAATATTCATCAATATCGGTTAAATATTACAAACCATCATAGTAGCAAAATATTCATCAATATTGGTTAAATATTACAAACCATCATAGTAGCAAAATATTCATCAATATCGGTTAATATTACAAACCATCATAGTAGCAAAATATTTATCAATATCGGTTAGATATTACAAACCATCATAATAGCAAAATATTCATCAATATCGGTGAAATATTACAAACCAAAATAGTAGCCAAATATTCATCAATATCGGTTGAATATTACAAACCATCATAGTAGCAAAATATTCATTAATATCGGTGAAATATTACAAACCATCATAGTAGCAAAATATTCATCAATATCGTTTAAATATTACAAACCATAATAGTAGCAAAATATTCATCAATATCTGTTGAATATTACCAACCATCATAGTAGCAAAATATTCATCAATATCGGTTAAATATTACAAACCATAATAGTAGCAAAATATTCATTAATATCGGTTAAATATTACAAACCATAATAGTAGCAAAATATTCATCAATATTGGTTAAAAATTACAAACCATCATAGTAGCAAAATATTCATCAATATTGGTTAAATATTACAAACCATAATAGTAGCAAAATACTCATTAATATCGGTTAAATATTACAAACCACAATAGTAGCAAAATATTCATCAATATCGGTTAAATATTACAAACCATAATAGTAGCAAAATATTCATCAATATCTGTTGAATATTACCAACCATCATAGTAGCAAAATATTAATCAATATCGGTTAAATATTACAAACCATAATAGTAGCAAAATATTCATCAATATCTGTTGAATATTACAAACCACAATAGTAGCAAAATATTCATCAATATCGGTTAAATATTACAAACCATCATAGTAGCAAAATATTCATCAATATCGGTTAAATATTACAAACCATCATAGTAGCAAAATATTCATCAATATTGGTTAAATATTACAAACCATCATAGTAGCAAAATATTCATCAATATCGGTTAATATTACAAACCATCATAGTAGCAAAATATTTATCAATATCGGTTAGATATTACAAACCATCATAATAGCAAAATATTCATCAATATCGGTGAAATATTACAAACCAAAATAGTAGCCAAATATTCATCAATATCGGTTGAATATTACAAACCATCATAGTAGCAAAATATTCATCAATATTGGTTAAATATTACAAACCATCATAGTAGCAAAATATTTATCAATATCGGTTAGATATTACAAACCATCATAATAGCAAAATATTCATCAATATCGGTGAAATATTACAAACCATCATAGTAGCAAAATATTCATCAATATCGTTTAAATATTACAAACCATAATAGTAGCAAAATATTCATCAATATCTGTTGAATATTACCAACCATCATAGTAGCAAAATATTCATCAATATCGGTTAAATATTACAAACCATAATAGTAGCAAAATATTCATTAATATCGGTTAAATATTACAAACCATAATAGTAGCAAAATATTCATCAATATTGGTTAAAAATTACAAACCATCATAGTAGCAAAATATTCATCAATATTGGTTAAATATTACAAACCATAATAGTAGCAAAATACTCATTAATATCGGTTAAATATTACAAACCACAATAGTAGCAAAATATTCATCAATATCGGTTAAATATTACAAACCATAATAGTAGCAAAATATTCATCAATATCCGTTAAATATTACAAACCATCATAGTAGCAAAATATTCATCAATATCGGTTAAATATTACAAACCATCATAGTAGCAAAATATTAATCAATATCGGTGAAATATTACAAACCATCATAGTAGCAAAATATTCATCAATATTGGTTAAATATTACAAACCATCATAGTAGCAAAATATTCATCAATATCTGTTGAATATTACAAACCATCAATAGTAGCAAAATATTCATCAATATCGGTTAAATATTACAAACCATCATAGTAGCAAAATATTCATCAATATTGGTTAAATATTACAAACCATCATAGTAGCAAAATATTCATCAATATCGGTTAAATATTACAAACCATCATAGTAGCAAAATATTTATCAATATCGGTTAAATATTACAAACCACAATAGTAGCAAAATATTCATCAATATCGGTTAAATATTACAAACCATCATAGTAGCAAAATATTCATCAATATTGGTTAAATATTACAAACCATCATAGTAGCAAAATATTCATCAATATCGGTTAAATATTACAAACCATCATAGTAGCAAAATATTCATCAATATCGGTTAAATATTACAAACCATCATAGTAGCAAAATATTCATCAATATTGGTTAAATATTACAAACCATAATAGTAGCAAAATATTCATCAATATCTGTTAAATATTACAAAACATGAATAAACCATCATAGCAAAATATTCAAACCATCAATAGTAGCAAAATATTCATCAATATCGGTTAAATATTACAAACCATCATAGTAGCAAAATATTCATCAATATTGGTTAAATATTACAAACCATCATAGTAGCAAAATATTCATCAATATCGGTTAAATATTACAAACCATAATAGTAGCAAAATATTCATCAATATCGGTTAAATATTACAAACCATCATAGTAGCAAAATATTCATCAATATTGGTTAAATATTACAAACCATCATAGTAGCAAAATATTCATCAATATTGGTTAAATATTACAAACCATAATAGTAGCAAAATATTCATCAATATCTGTTGAATATTACAAACCACAATAGTAGCAAAATATTCATCAATATCGGTTAAATATTACAAACCATCATAGTAGCAAAATATTCATCAATATCGGTTAAATATTACAAACCATCATAGTAGCAAAATATTCATCAATATTGGTTAAATATTACAAACCATCATAGTAGCAAAATATTCATCAATATCGGTTAATATTACAAACCATCATAGTAGCAAAATATTTATCAATATCGGTTAGATATTACAAACCATCATAATAGCAAAATATTCATCAATATCGGTGAAATATTACAAAACCAAAATAGTAGCCAAATATTCATCAATATCGGTTGAATATTACAAACCATCATAGTAGCAAAATATTCATTAATATCGGTGAAATATTACAAACCATCATAGTAGCAAAATATTCATCAATATCGTTTAAATATTACAAACCATAATAGTAGCAAAATATTCATCAATATCTGTTGAATATTACAACCATCATAGTAGCAAAATATTCATCAATATCGGTTAAATATTACAAACCATAATAGTAGCAAAATATTCATTAATATCGGTTAAATATTACAAACCATAATAGTAGCAAAATATTCATCAATATCGGTTAAATATTACAAACCATCATAGTAGCAAAATATTCATCAATATCGGTTGAATATTACAAACCATCATAGTAGCAAAATATTCATCAATATCGGTTAAATATTACAAACCATAATAGTAGCAAAATATTCATCAATATCTGTTGAATATTACAAACCATCATAGTAGCAAAATATTCATCAATATCGGTTAAATATTACAAACCATCATAGTAGCAAAATATTCATCAATATCGGTTAAATATTACAAACCATCATAGTAGCAAAATATTCATCAATATTGGTTAAATATTACAAACCATCATAGTAGCAAAATATTCATCAATATCGGTTAAATATTACAAACCATCATAGTAGCAAAATATTTATCAATATCGGTTAGATATTACAAACCATCATAATAGCAAAATATTCATCAATATCGGTGAAATATTACAAACCAAAATAGTAGCCAAATATTCATCAATATCGGTTGAATATTACAAACCATCATAGTAGCAAAATATTCATTAATATCGGTGAAATATTACAAACCATCATAGTAGCAAAATATTCATCAATATCGTTTAAATATTACAAACCATAATAGTAGCAAAATATTCATCAATATCGTTGAAATATTACAAACCATCATAGTAGCAAAAATATTCATCAATATCGGTTAAATATTACAAACCATAATAGTAGCAAAATATTCATTAATATCGGTTAAATATTACAAACCATAATAGTAGCAAAATATTCATCAATATTACAAACCATTAAAATTACAAACCATCATAGTAGCAAAATATTCATCAATATTGGTTAAATATTACAAACCATAATAGTAGCAAAATACTCATCAATATCGGTTAAATATTACAAACCATCAATAGTAGCAAAAAATATTCATCAATATCGGTTAAATATTACAAACCATAATAGTAGCAAAATATTCATCAATATCTGTTGAATATTACAAACCATCATAGTAGCAAAATATTAATCAATATCGGTTAAATATTACAAACCATAATAGTAGCAAAATATTCATCAATATCTGTTGAATATTACAAACCATAATAGTAGCAAAATATTCATCAATATCGGTTAAATATTACAAACCATCATAGTAGCAAAATATTCATCAATATCGGTTAAATATTACAAACCATCATAGTAGCAAAATATTCATCAATATTGGTTAAATATTACAAACCATCATAGTAGCAAAATATTCATCAATATCGGTTAAATATTACAAACCATCATAGTAGCAAAATATTTATCAATATCGGTTAAATATTACAAACCATCATAATAGCAAAATATTCATCAATATCGGTGAAATATTACAAACCATCATAGTAGCAAAATATTCATCAATATCGGTTGAATATTACAAACCATCATAGTAGCAAAATATTCATTAATATCGGTTAAATATTACAAACCATCATAGTAGCAAAATATTCATCAATATCGTTTAAATATTACAAACCATAATAGTAGCAAAATATTCATCAATATCTGGTTAAATATTACAAACCATCATAGTAGCAAAATATTCATCAATATCGGTTAAATATTACAAACCATAATAGTAGCAAAATATTCATTAATATCGGTTAAATATTACAAACCATAATAGTAGCAAAATATTCATCAATATTGGTTAAATATTACAAACCATCATAGTAGCAAAATATTCATCAATATTGGTTAAATATTACAAACCATAATAGTAGCAAAATATTCATCAATATCGGTTAAATATTACAAACCATCAATAGTAGCAAAATATTCATCAATATCGGTTAAATATTACAAACCATAATAGTAGCAAAATATTCATCAATATCTGTCATAGAATATTACCAACCATCATAGTAGCAAAATATTAATCAAATATCGGTTAAATATTACAAACCATAATAGTAGCAAAATATTCATTAATATCGGTTAAATATTACAAACCATAATAGTAGCAAAATATTCATCAATATTGGTTAAAATTACAAACCATCATAGTAGCAAAATATTCATCAATATCGGTTAAATATTACAAAACCATCATAGTAGCAAAATATTTATCAATATCGGTTAAATATTACAAACCATAATAGTAGCAAAATATTTATCAATATAATAGTAGCAAAATGGTTGAATATTACAAACCATCATAGTAGCAAAATATTCATCAATATCGGTGAAATATTACAAACCATCATAGTAGCAAAATATTCATCAATATCGTTTAAATATTACAAACCATCATAGTAGCAAAATATTTATCAATATCGGTTAAATATTACAAACCATCATAGTAGCAAAATATTCATCAATATCGTTTAAATATTACAAACCATCATAGTAGCAAAATATTTATCAATATCGGTTAAATATTACAAACCATCATAGTAGCAAAATATTCATCAATATTGGTTAAAAATTACAAACCATCATAGTAGCAAAATATTCATCAATATCGGTTAAATATTACAAACCATAATAGTAGCAAAATATTTATCAATATCGGTGAAATATTACAAACCATAATAGTAGCAAAATATTTATCAATATCGGTTAAATATTACAAACCATCATAGTAGCAAAATATTCATCAATATCGGTTAAATATTACAAACCATCATAGTAGCAAAATATTCATCAAATATTACAAACCAATAGTAGCAAAATATTTAAATATCGGTTAAATATTACAAACCATCAAAATATTCATCAATATTGGTTAAATATTACAAACAAAATATTCATCAAATATCAAACCATCATAGTAGTTAAATATTACAAACCATCATAGTAGCAAAATATTATCAATATCGGTTAAATATTACAAACCATCATAGTAGCAAAATATTCATCAATATCGGTTAAATATTACAAACCATCATAGTAGCAAAATATTCATCAATATCGGTTAAATATTACAAACCATCATAGTAGCAAAATATTCATCAATATCGAAATATTAATCAATATCGGTTAAATATTACAAACCATCATAGTAGCAAAATATTCATCAATATCGGTTAATATTACAAAACCATCATAGTAGCAAAATATTTATCAATATCGGTTAAATATTACAAACCATCATAGTAGCAAAATATTCATCAATATCGGTTAAATATTACAAACCATCATAGTAGCAAAATATTCATCAATATCGCTTAAATATTACAAACCATCATAGTAGCAAAATATTCATCAATATCGGTTAAATATTACAAACCATCATAGTAGCAAAATATTCATCAATATCGGTTAAATATTACAAACCATCAATAGTAGCAAAATATTCATCAATATCGGTTAAATATTACAAACCATCATAGTAGCAAAATATTCAATCAATATCGGTTAAATATTACAAACCATCATAGTAGCAAAATATTCATCAATATCAGGTTAAATATTACAAACCATCATAGTAGCAAAATATTCATCAATATCGGTTAAATATTACAAACCATCATAGTAGCAAAATATTTATCAATATCGGTTAAATATTACAAACCATCATAGTAGCAAAATATTCATTAATATCGGTTAAATATTACAAACCATAATAGTAGCAAAATATTCATCAATATCGGTGAAATATTACAAACCATCATAGTAGCAAAATATTCATCAATATTGCTTAAATATTACAAACCATCATAGTAGCAAAATATTCATCAATATCGGTTAAATATTACAAACCATCATAGTAGCAAAATATTCATCAATATTGCTTAAATATTACAAACCATCATAGTAGCAAAATATTCATCAATATCGGTTAAATATTACAAACCATCATAGTAGCAAAATATTCATCAATATCGGTTAAATATTACAAACCATCATAGTAGCAAAATATTCATCAATATCGGTTAAATATTACAAACCATCATAGTAGCAAAATATTTATTAATATCGGCTAAATATTACAAACCATAATAGTAGCAAAATATTCATCAATATCGGCTAAATATTACAAACCATAATAGTAGCAAAATATTCATCAATATTGGTTAAATATTACAAACCATCATAATAGCAAAATATTCATCAATATCGGTTAAATATTACAAACCATCATAGTAGCAAAATATTCATCAATATCGGTGAAATATTACAAACCATCATAGTAGCAAAATATTCATTAATATCGGTTAAATATTACAAACCATCATAATAGCAAAATATTCATCAATATCGGTTAAATATTACAAACCATCATAGTAGCAAAATATTCATTAATATCGGTTAAATATTACAAACCATAATAGTAGCAAAATATTCATCAATATCGGTTAAATATTACAAACCATAATAGTAGCAAAATATTCATTAATATCGGTTAAATATTACAAACCATAATAGTAGCAAAATATTCATCAATATCGGTTAAATATTACAAACCATAATAGTAGCAAAATATTTATCAATATCGGTGAAATATTACAAACCAATAGTAGCAAAATATTTATCAATATCGGTTAAATATTACAAACCATAATAGTAGCAAAATATTCATCAATATCGGTTAAATATTACAAACCATAATAGTAGCAAAATATTTATCAATATCGGTGAAATATTACAAACCAATAGTAGCAAAATATTTATCAATATCGGTTAAATATTACAAACCATAATAGTAGCAAAATATTCATCAATATCGGTTAAATATTACAAACCATAATAGTAGCAAAATATTCATCAATATCGGTTAATATTACAAACCATAATAGTAGCAAAATGTTCATCAATATTGGTTAAATATTACAAACCATAATAGTAGCAAAATATTCATCAATATCGGTTAAATATTACAAACCATCATAGCAGCGAAATATTAATCAATATCGGTTAAATATTACAAACCATCATAGTAGCAAAATATTCATCAATATCGGTTAATATTACAAACCATCATAGTAGCAAAATATTTATCAATATCGGTTAATATTACAAACCATCATAGTAGCAAAATATTCATCAATATCGGTTGAATATTAAAACCATAATAGTAGCAAAATATTCATCAATATCGGTTAAATATTACAAACCATCATAGTAGCAAAATATTCATCAATATCGGTTAAATATTACAAACCATCATAGCAGCAAAATATTAATCAATATCGGTTAAATATTACAAACCATAATAGTAGCAAAATATTCATCAATATTGGTTAAAATTACAAACCATCATAGTAGCAAAATATTCATCAATATCGGTTAAATATTACAAACCATAATAGTAGCAAAATATTTATCAATATCGGTGAAATATTACAAACCATAATAGTAGCAAAATATTTATCAATATCGGTTAAATATTACAAACCATCATAGTAGCAAAATATTCATCAATATCGGTTAAATATTACAAACCATCATAGTAGCAAAATATTCATCAATATTGCTTAAATATTACAAACCATCATAGTAGCAAAATATTCATCAATATCGGTTAAATATTACAAACCATCATAGTAGCAAAATATTCATCAATATTGCTTAAATATTACAAACCATCATAGTAGCAAAATATTCATCAATATCGGTTAAATATTACAAACCATCATAGTAGCAAAATATTCATCAATATCGGTTAAATATTACAAACCATCATAGTAGCAAAATATTCATCAATATCGGTTAAATATTACAAACCATCATAGTAGCAAAATATTCATCAATATCGGTTAAATATTACAAACCATCATAGTAGCAAAATATTTATCAATATTGGTTAAATATTACAAACCATCATAGTAGCAAAATATTCATTAATATCGGTTAAATATTACAAACCATAATAGTAGCAAAATATTCATCAATATCGGTGAAATATTACAAACCATCATAGTAGCAAAATATTCATCAATATTGCTTAAATATTACAAACCATCATAGTAGCAAAATATTCATCAATATCGGTTAAATATTACAAACCATCATAGTAGCAAAATATTCATCAATATTGCTTAAATATTACAAACCATCATAGTAGCAAAATATTCATCAATATCGGTTAAATATTACAAACCATCATAGTAGCAAAATATTCATCAATATCGGTTAAATATTACAAACCATCATAGTAGCAAAATATTCATCAATATCGGTTAAATATTACAAACCATCATAGTAGCAAAATATTCATTAATATCGGTTAAATATTACAAACCATCATAGTAGCAAAATATTTATTAATATCGGCTAAATATTACAAACCATAATAGTAGCAAAATATTCATCAATATCGGCTAAATATTACAAACCATAATAGTAGCAAAATATTCATCAATATTGGTTAAATATTACAAACCATCATAATAGCAAAATATTCATCAATATCGGTTAAATATTACAAACCATCATAGTAGCAAAATATTCATCAATATCGGTGAAATATTACAAACCATCATAGTAGCAAAATATTCATTAATATCGGTTAAATATTACAAACCATCATAATAGCAAAATATTCATCAATATCGGTTAAATATTACAAACCATCATAGTAGCAAAATATTCATTAATATCGGTTAAATATTACAAACCATAATAGTAGCAAAATATTCATCAATATCGGTTAAATATTACAAACCATAATAGTAGCAAAATATTCATTAATATCGGTTAAATATTACAAACCATAATAGTAGCAAAATATTCATCAATATCGGTTAAATATTACAAACCATAATAGTAGCAAAATATTTATCAATATCGGTGAAATATTACAAACCAATAGTAGCAAAATATTTATCAATATCGGTTAAATATTACAAACCATAATAGTAGCAAAATATTCATCAATATCGGTTAAATATTACAAACCATAATAGTAGCAAAATATTTATCAATATCGGTGAAATATTACAAACCAATAGTAGCAAAATATTTATCAATATCGGTTAAATATTACAAACCATAATAGTAGCAAAATATTCATCAATATCGGTTAAATATTACAAACCATAATAGTAGCAAAATATTCATCAATATCGGTTAATATTACAAACCATAATAGTAGCAAAATGTTCATCAATATTGGTTAAATATTACAAACCATAATAGTAGCAAAATATTCATCAATATCGGTTAAATATTACAAACCATCATAGCAGCGAAATATTAATCAATATCGGTTAAATATTACAAACCATCATAGTAGCAAAATATTCATCAATATCGGTTAATATTACAAACCATCATAGTAGCAAAATATTTATCAATATCGGTTAATATTACAAACCATCATAGTAGCAAAATATTCATCAATATCGGTTGAATATTAAAAACCATAATAGTAGCAAAATATTCATCAATATCGGTTAAATATTACAAACCATCATAGTAGCAAAATATTCATCAATATCGGTTAAATATTACAAACCATCATAGCAGCAAAATATTAATCAATATCGGTTAAATATTACAAACCATAATAGTAGCAAAATATTCATCAATATTGGTTAAATATTACAAACCATCATAATAGCAAAATATTAATCAATATCGGTTAAATATTACAAACCATAATAGTAGCAAAATATTCATCAATATCATATTACAAACCATAATAGTAGCAAAATGTTCATCAATATTGGTTAAATATTACAAACCATAATAGTAGCAAAATATTCATCAATATCGGTTAAATATTACAAACCATCATAGTAGCAAAATATTAATCAATATCGGTTAAATATTACAAACCATAATAGTAGCAAAATATTCATCAATATCGGTTAATATTACAAACCATAATAGTAGCAAAATGTTCATCAATATTGGTTAAATATTACAAACCATAATAGTAGCAAAATATTCATCAATATCGGTTAAATATTACAAACCATCATAGCAGCAAAATATTAATCAATATCGGTTAAATATTACAAACCATAATAGTAGCAAAATATTCATCAATATCGGTAAATATTACAAACCATCATAGTAGCAAAATATTTATCAATATTGGTTAAATATTACAAACCATAATAGTAGCAAAATATTCATCAATATTGGTTAAATATTACAAACCATCATAGTAGCAAAATATTCATCAATATCGGTGAAATATTACAAACCATCATAGTAGCAAAATATTTATCAATATTGGTTAAATATTACAAACCATAAATAGTAGCAAAATATTCATCAATATCGGTTAAATATTACAAACCATCATAGTAGCAAAATATTCATCAATATCGGTTAAATATTACAAACCATCATAGTAGCAAAATATTTATCAATATTGGTTAAATATTACAAACCATCATAGTAGCAAAATATTCATCAATATCGGTTAAATATTACAAACCATCATAGTAGCAAAATATTCATCAATATCGGTTAAATATTACAAACCATAATAGTAGCAAAATATTCATCAATATTGGTTAAATATTACAAACCATCATAGTAGCAAAATATTCATCAATATCGGTTAAATATTACAAACCATAATAGTAGCAAAATATTTATCAATATCGGTTGAATATTACAAACCATCATAGCAGCGAAATATTAATCAATATCGGTTAAATATTACAAACCATCATAGTAGCAAACTATTCATAAATATCGGTTAAATATTACAAACCATCATAGTAGCCAAATATTTATCAATATTGGTTAAGTATTACAAACCATCATAGTAGCAACATATTAATCAATATCGGTTAAATATTACAAATCATAATAGTAGCAAAATATTCATCGATATCGGCTAAATATCGACCATTTTGCGTTGTTAAATCTCATGCACCTATTTGCACCTTTTGTGTAAATTTGGTAACGTAGAGGGCATATTACAGGGATGTATTGGTATTTTCTTGTGTAAATCCTTTGTGTTTTAAATGTCTATCATAATTCTTAAAGCTGTGTGGCAAATTATGACGAAACATGTTTGAGTTGTTTTCATGCCCCCAATACAAATCTAGCATCACTTTAAAGGACTAAGATACAGAAAAGAAATACATACAGAGTGTTAGATGTCGGCCCAGTCTTACATCACAAACTTTGCATGAATTAAAAACGATTAATAAACCATAACTCAAAACCTAAAATTTATATTTTCAAACTTTAATCACTGATTTTCTCAGATCAGTGGAGTCGCTAAGGGTGTTTTTTTTTTTGCTGTGCCCCCATGTGCCCCCAAATGAAAAACTGATATTTAAATTTTTCACAGATCACTTTTTCTTATACCATCCTCAAATTCATAGGTCCTAATGTGATTGAATGTTCTAATGTTTGAATTAATAAAAACCAAAAACAAATTTTGGTCAGTGTTTAAACAAATTTTGCAGCCATTTGGGTCATCAAAAACCATGCGTTCCGGGCTTCGACCCAGGACCCCTTGTTTATATAATGATGCTATATTAATTAGGCCAAAGTAGTAAATTTATGGCCGATTATACGAAGCTCTAGTTTGAGACCTTAATCCTCTTACAATTGGGTGACGAGGAATATTGCAGAAATAGTGTTTATATTTGTTACAAGTTTGGTATATGATGATGCTATATTAATTAGGCCAAAGTAGTAAATTTATGACCCGTTAAGAAGCTTTAGTTTGTTTTAGTATTGTACACATTTAAGCTTCGTGGTCACATAATTAATATCTCATGCAGATTACGAAATTTACTTCCTGTTTTATTCTCACTTTCTCGGATCAAAAATTCAAGCATTCATTAAACTTGGCAGTAATAAAAAAGTTATGACTGAAAATGTTTACAGCGTAATGTTTTAATTTCCGACTTGATAATCAGTAATGTCTCCATTTCCCCGTATACAGGTATAATACTTTTTACCCAGGTAGAATATATATGTAGACAATGTATAATAAATGTAAGAGATTAATTGGAATGCCAGCAGAAAATTTGAGGCCTAAGATTCAGAGGAGCTTTCTAAAATTGTATTCGTTACATTGTCCTGGAGAAAATCTTTAAAAACCATTTAGGCCTACCAACAAAAAACAAAAGTGCTCACACTGTCACATGCAGTGCCCAATTCACGTATTTGCCCTATGATACATCAATACACGACGCTGTTATCTGCGATCTGTTTTCTAAAGATTTTTCAACGCATCACTAAAGTAAAGGAACCACATTGGTTTTTGTTTTGATTCACTGAATATCACTTTATATTAGCTAGTAGCTTAAATTCCGACCTGACTATTTCATTATTTAGTGCAGTGGAATTTGTTGGTTGATAGGTTAAACCTACATGCTTATTATCTTTCAGTCTTTATACAAATGATGGTACACTAACATAAACTGGTAAAAGAATAACCTTAGGGAATATTTCCGAAAAGTTTAAATTACCGGATAAACAAAGTCACCGAGATGATCTTCTTTTTAAATATGTCTTCGTTTGCAATCATTGCACATTAAGGAATATAAAAAATAGTTTTCACTTCTCTAGGTAATGACATTATATCCTGCTGAACTCATGTGATCAGTGTTTATGACAACCAATTATGGCGGGATAGCAGGAAGCATGATCAACCTTCTTGGCAACAACTTTGCATAAAATTATCTTTATCTCATAAACGCTATGTAAAGAATTGAATACTCTATAAAACCTTGAAGTGCAAAAAAAAAAGACAATGGCTGTTAAGGATATTTATTATAATACACTATCGTTTGAGGATGCTTTCAGATCATACGCCAGACTTCTTAAAGGAGGAACTGAACAGGCGAAAGGTACGTCAACCTTTTATTGATTTTACTATTGACTGAGAATTAAACTGTAACAGTTGTGTGGTATCCTGTATTGCTATTTGAAATATTGGTGTATTACGTTCCATATATAAAAGAAAGTTTTATCTTTTTTTTTAAGTGGAAGTTGGGGGCGGAAGGAGGGAGGGGGTCCTGAATTGCCTCCTTCTCAGTTTATTACATTGACTTGTATAGACACATTTTCTGATATTTCCCTTTTATTCAAACGAATTTCCTGCTATTTGAATAGTTATAGTAACATTGTAAGGTATATAGCATTAGCTTAATTGCTTTGAATTACTTTTAAGTCATGAAAAACAATATAATCGGCAAAGGACAGTGGCGGCAGAGGTCTGGATCTGGCACCATTCGAGGGGTACTCTCTGATTAGTTAAATTTCAAAACTCTCAATAGTTTTTTACTACTTTAAGGAAATAATAGACGACAGCCTCGTACACGAGTTATTCAAAAGGGACACATTGCAGTGACACTTCAACTCTTCAAGAGCGATACTAGAACAGAGACCCCATTTTCTCATGTTTTTATCTCATCACCCACATATACGTATATATGTGGGGATGAGATTTTGTAGTCACTTTGCTGTATACACAAATAACTGCCTATACCTCCTACACTACATGGCCACCCCCTTGATATTAGGGTGACTGGTGGGCCCACCAGGGAATCTCATATGATGACCTCATATTAGGGGTCATAAGTTTTTGGAAGAGGACAAAATTGGTTGAATTTTGCGTCTGTCCGTAGGTATCTTTACAAATTGCATTGGTGAGTAGGGTTTAACATTCTAATAGATAATTGGAGGTCAAAAGGTCATGTGTCAAAGGTCAAATAAGTGCTTTTATGCAATATTTTGCGTCATTTTAAATAAAAAAAGTACAAGACCTATACCAACCCTATGTTGTACCAAGATACCTTGGCACATTAATTTGTGTCTTGTTAGACTCCGGGGTCAAAAGATCAAAGATCACAGAGCTATTTCCCCCTATAGTTATGGATGGAATGGTAAGTGTGACGTGAGTATTAATGGTGTCATACAATGGGGTACGATAAAATGTGAAAACGTTTAGATATTGTTTCAGTTAGTAGGGTCAAGGGTTAGAGATCAGAGGTCAATTTTGTGATTTTAGGGGTTAATTATGTATTAATTTGTACATTTTTGCGCCATTTTAAGTTCCGAAAGTGCAAGACCTATACTAATCCTATGTTTGTATCATGATACTGGTGGTACATGAACTTGTGTCCCGTAAACCCTGGGGTCAAAAGGTCAAAAATCAAAGGTCACAGGTCAAATAAAACAAGTCTTTCGTCATGGCTGTATCTTTTGAAGGAATTACTTGGTATCTTTACAAATTGCATAGGTGGGTAGGCTTAACATTCAAACAAAATGGAACAAATTATTGGAGGTTAAAAGGTCAAAAGCCATGGGACAATTGTCAAATAGGTGCTTTTTATGCAAAATTTTGCGCCATTTTAAACTCAAAAAGTAGACCATGCATTATAGATTTGTGTCTGTGATTTTAGGGGGTAATTATGTGCTAATTTGTGTCCTGTAAATTTTTAGTTATTATCTGAATAGTAATGCGATGACGATCCATCTATGAAAACAAGAGTTCAAAATGTTTATTTTGCTTTGTTGTATTCAATTTTGTTTAAAAAATCGCTAGCCGCGTCGCCTTCGGTCCGGAATTTTTAAAAAATACTGGACAGAATTGATTTTTCTTGGAGGGGTCAGTTATCATTTAATACAGTCAATGGGAAAAATCTTCTTTTTGTAAATTTAAAAAAATACTGGACAGAATTGATTTTTCTTTAAATATGATTGGAAGAACTACTTAATACATCATTTGAATACAAAATTATATAATAAGAAACTTTGTCTCCATAAAAATGGGTAAAAATTGGCTCAAAAAAGGAACAATTTGGCGGAAGTTCAAAGTATGGCAATTTAGGGCTTTAAAATTCATGATTCTAATGTATTTTCAGATGCATTTATATGCAATGTAGACCTTACAAAATAGCAAACAATATATTTCAAAGTTGTTTACACTGTTTGAATAATTGGTAAATTACAGCCAAAATATCGGGGAAACCCTAGTATTTTCAATTGACATTAATGATAGATTAGCAAAATGGCCTAACATCGGTTCAACAAATTACAATATAATAAACTAATTTGTGCATGAATTGTGTATTAGATAATAGTTTCCAACATAATTGGGTACCAGTAATTATCGCTGGGGTAGCTCGAAGTATTTATAAAAAATATATTTCGTTCCCTTTGACTGTAATGACAAGTGACCCCTCCAACTTGCCAAACCGTAATGTGCCCTATACCATATTACTCCACGGGGGGAAGGGGGCTATTGCACCATAGGGGGGAGAGGAGGGCTATTCCACTTTGACAGTTTCCCTGGCAATAAGGTTGAAGTGTTTTAGGGATTTGAAGGGGTGCAGTCAGTTGCATAGCCCCGGGGTCTGCTCCTCTTAAATTAAATTTTTGCCCCTCCCAATCGCAAGAGGGATCATTAATAGGATTAAATAGTGATAAAAAAATCCTATGGAAAATTACCTGAGTGTAACTATTTTGGAGATTAATTTTCTTAATACGTGCTCAACTCATTGTATTAATCATGTGTAATAATCGAAATTCCCCCTTACACTCCCCAAATCCCGCCTATATATGGAGAGTGGGGACGGGACTTACCATTCAAACATTAAAACTAAAAATACGGAGGAAATAATTAGTATTTACCCGCCGGTCTTCAGAAAAAGAAACTGAATAAAACCAATGCTTTTGAACTAAAAGAGATTTTTCCTAAATTTAAAGACTGTTCTATATATCCCCCAAAACTCTCTTTCTAGCAGACGTCCATAGACTTTGAAAGGAATATTTCCGTAAATGCTCATATGATAGAGGACTTATAAAGAAACAAATTAGTTTAAAAAATAAATATTGATAATTTATTCCATTATTATAGTTACTGCACTTCAAAGATTTCACCAGTGCCATGTTGAAAAGTGACCTTGCAATGTTAAGAGCGATCGCGGAGACAGGGAAACAAAAACAAAAAAAATATTTTCTGTGCAAAAATTAAAAAAGCTAATATGGCCTGAGAGGATTTCACCTCCACGGCTTTTCCGATAGGGAGGTAAACTTGGGACATTATTAACATAATATTGAAACGAGTGGTAAAAATTAAAGGGAAATTTGGTAGAATTGAAGAAAAATTTGGTAAATTGAAGGAAAATTTGTTGAAATTTGTAAAAAGAAAAATCCCGAAAAATGAAGAAAAGTTTCCGAAAATCAAAGAAAATTTGCCGAAAATGAAAGTGAAATTGAAGGAAAATTTGGTAATTTATTTTTAGGTCTTTTTTTGATTTGTCAACAAATTTCCTAAATATTGAAGAAAAGTTCCTCCAAACCGAAGAAAATTGCCTACAAATAAAAGAAATTACCTCCCAAAATTAAAGAAAATTGCCCAAAAATGAACAAAATTTCCTGAAGATTGTTAAACAATTTACTGAAATTTAAAGGAAAGTGCCCAAATATGAACGAAATTTTCCGGAAATTGACGATTGAAGTTGGTTTTCCGTTTACAGGGTTAGCAGCAACGTCAGTGATGGAACGTAATTTATCATGCATTTTGTCCACTTGTGATCAGGAACTTTTGTGGGTTCTTGTCCCCCCACCCCCTTGAGAGGTGATAATTCCTACGTCCCCTTCCTAATACTATGTACCAATATGGTTGAGGTCTTTATTTCACCATTTACTTTTTCAGTTTCAAAAATTGCTCCGCGGTCCCTGTGATATCATAATTGCAGATCCAAGATAATAATTATCTTATTATGTATTTCGATAAAATGAGAAACTTTTTTTTTTCAATTCATTTAGAGCGTAACTTGCACTTCGGCAAAGCGTATTCGTGTAAAGTGCATTTTATTTTACATCTCAATAATAAAGAAAAAATATTTCAAATATATCAGAAAGAAGTATTTAAGTTTAAAAGAAATACATAAACATTGTCTTGGATCAATTATGACATCACACAATACACTGCGAAGTCACTTTTCAACACACTGGAGTAATATTTGAAATGCAGTAAGTTCTAAATGGAAACCGATATCAACATGGTTTTTTCACCAATTCGTTTCTCTAATAGTCCTCTATCATATACATCAAATGAAAATTCACGGGAATATTCCTTTACAAGTATTTTGTTGTGGCGACATATACTGTCAGACTCTACAAGTTGACAAGCAGAATTGTAAGGTTACTGAACTCCTGCAGGCAGCGCAAAAGTTACGTCATCTGACACGATATAGACTCATACACCTACACAATTAACAGTATATGATTTTGTCTTTCAATGTTCAAATTTAATATTGGGCCATGAATAGATACAGAGATTGACCTTGATTTCAGTTGGGAGGAAAATACAAGGGAAACGTCTTATTACATCTACATTCGTTGCAAAAATACCCAGTTCCCGCCACAAATAATGAATAACATCCTCCTTAATCACTCTTAAACTCATTGCGTTCTGATATGTTAACAGTGTTTGTAATTAATTTGTCACTTGAAGTGAATAATTAAAAATCATTTTAGTCAGATAGTCATAGGCGGCGGAACCGGAAGAGCACAGGGGGAAGTGCTCCCCCCTTCACACAAACACACGTTTCTCAAAAATTTAAACAGTACCCTTTTTCAGAGAGGAAAAGTGCCCTTTTCTGAGGGAAAAGTACCCTTTTAGATACAAAAGTGCCTTTCATAATTTCCCTAAAGACAAAAAAAGTTGGGGATTCTTTTAGAGAGGAACCTTCTTTTAAACATTGACAAACGTTTTCTTCAAAAACCATATTTATATATATATTGACAAACGTTTCCTTATAAAATATATATATATATATATATATATATATATATATATATATATATATATATATATATATATATATATATATATATATATATATATATATATATATATATATATATATATATATATATATATATATATATATATATATATATATATATCATCTTTTCATTAGGAAAGTAATATAAATATCGCCCTAATAATACTAAAATTGCAAAATTTCATCAGATTTGGGTTCTGCCACTAACTCGCTGAAGACTGAATTTGAGCCATTTGGTCTAATTTATAGGGCTATTGATATACCGAGCTACATTTATTCTCTCCAAGAAAATGATGGCCCTCTAAATGATAATCTAAGGGCCCGGCCCCTTATTTGCTTAGTTTCCACATTAGTTTAGTCTTAGACATTAAATATATTCCGATTCATGACCAATACAACTGGCTAGTCATGATCTATAAGTCTAAATCCTTCCGATTTCAAGATTCATGATCTATAGATTTTCTACTTTACCTAATTTTGAAAAAATATCTTGAATTTTTGAAGCTGTAAATCTTAAAAAGGAAGGGGAAATGAGTCACCAGTAATAGACCGGCAGCCCAGAACATTTTCATTTTCGAACGAGGTACCAATATCTAAACACATGAGCATTCACGGTGTAACCTAACATATACAAATATGGATATCTGCCGGGGACCTCCTGCTGCGTGTGGCCCCTGGGGACCTCAAATAGAGGGCCCAAAATGCACTCGATCAAACATTGGAGCTACCACCTCAAACCAATTTGGAATGAACAAGTACATCACACAGAGTACAGAATGGCCCCTGCCAGACAAATTTTTCGCTGCACCCGAAATGGGCCCCCAAATTTGGGCTGGATAATACATTGGAGGTACCACATGAGTAGTAAAGGGCCCTTATACAGCAAAATTGGGGCGCTATTGCGTTTTATTTCTCAGGGGCGTTGGTGGGGCGTTTTGGGTAGGTGTTCGTAGAACACAGCACTGGCATAGGATAGCATGATGAGGTAAACAGGTACTGACGTATTTCATTTCATATCATTTATTATTTTTTTCATCATAACATTTATAATTCATAACAACATCATAACAATAGGAAAATACATATAATAACATTACGAAGGTTGTGAAAGGAAGTGCTCTAAAAATTCTCAACGGCTTAACGAGTAAAGCACTCCCTCTTAACATCTAGATAGTACTAAATTTACTGTAACTATATACATGCATGTCTCTATACAACAATAGAGAGAAAAGAAAATACGAAGAAAAAAGTCAAACCCTGACCCCACCCTAACCACCCCACCCCACCCTAACTATCCCACCCCATTCCCATCCGTGTATTAATATTTGTTGAAAAGGATCTTACCTTTTTCTTAAAGAGTGTGACAGATGTACATTTAAGATCTTCCGACAGGGAATTCCATACGATTATTGAACGGTTACGCACATTTAACAGGGCGACGTTAGTTTTGCAGGGATAACAGTGAATTCTTGTGTTTTGCCTAGTTCTATAGTTGGACACCTGGTGCACAATGTTCAAAGAAGAAATTGAATGAAGATGGTAAAAGCCCTTGTGTTACTTTAAAAGCAAAAGTAGCAAGATTCAAGTAGATTAAATCAGATAATTTAAGAAGGTTTAGTGAAGAAAATGAATTGTGTTTGCACGATGAGGTGCGTTCTTAATATGTCGAAAGCCCGCTTTTGTAAGACTGTTAGTTTAGTCAGATCAGAAGAATAGCCCCAGACCAAATGGTGGAGCAATATGAAAGATGCGGAAGAATCAAAGTGTTGTAAATAGTTCTAAGAACATTACACGGTAAACAGTGCTTAAATTTTAAAATATTACCAACAGCTCTGGCTATAGTTTTAGAGAACGAATAAATATGGTTTCGCCAAGCTGCCAAGTAAGATTTGAAACATTTGTAATTCCTAGGAACTTAACATTGTCAACTTTGTTAATCTTGATGTTATTCATAAAAAATCTCTAAATCCCACGTCTTGCTATACGATTCAAACACTACCAAATTTGAATTTTTTTGACATTTAAAGATAGTTTATTGGCTCTAAACCACTCATTGAAATGATTTAATTCATGATTAATTTTATCATGAAGAAGAAGTCTGGCATCTTTTGCCGAGAAGAAAATATTAGTATCATCGGCGAATAAAAGTACCGATGAATCATGGCATATGTGGTATATGTCGTTAATATATCAAATGAACAGAAGTGGTCGCAAAGTGGAAACTTGTGGTACTCCACAATTAATCTGTAAAGGGTCAGAGCTTTCATTGTTAAATGAGGTCAACCGAAGTCTATTTGAAATATAAATACTCAACCAAGAATGTGCTCCATATAATGTCTGATATCATATTAGGAGAGCTTTGTTAGGAGAATGTTGTGATTAATAGTATCGAAAGCCTTACCAAGGTCAAGGAAGATTCCAACAGAGGTTTGTTTGTTATCTAAAGCATGGAAAATTGTATTTACAGCATCAATGAGAGCTAGCTCGGTTGAGTGACCAGGACGAAAACCATATTTTCTGTTATACAGGATGTTATTATCTTCTAAGAAGTTGTGAATACGATTAAACATAAGACGCCCTAGGAGTTTTTAGAAACTTGGTAAAACGGAAACTGGACGATAATTTTCAAAACTGTTCTTATCCTTTTTTATGGATGGGGGTAACTTTTGCAATCTTTAGCTTGTTCGGGAAGACACCTGTACAAAACGACATGTTTAATATGGGGCGTCCCCCACACCAAGTTTTGGGTGAATGGTCAAACTCACTTCTGATACGCCCTCTGATAAGTCTCAATCCTTACAAAAATTATACGTACGAACGCCGGTGCTGAAATTAGAAGCGTAAACAACGCTTGGTATCAGTCCCTACAAAAACTATACGTACGAACGCCGGTGCGGACTGGCGGAAGCGTAAATGCCACAACGCTTCATAAAGGCACTTAGTCTTCCGACTTCTGCGCACGCACTCCAATTCGTTATAGAAAGGCGTGCGTGAAGGTAATACAAAAACTTGTACGAGGTATCGCACGTTTCTATTCACTTGGTCGGAAATGTGACCTGAGGTTAACATATAGCATAGACCGCATAGCAACCGCGCGCATGCACCCGCGTTGGAGTGAAAACAAAGAATCAGCTGTGTTTGTTTACATGCACACAGTAAACGCATACGGACTTGCACACGTGCATCGCGCAAAAGTTTGTTTTCACTCCAGGAAATGACGTCATCTCGCGGATGTGACGTGGCACCAACCAAGTGAATACGAGGTTGATTATAAGCACATAGACTAATAGAGGTCAGTGGTTTTGGCAAATAATATCATTGGTTTTGGCATTAAATTAAGAATTATGGGGAAAAAAGATTCAGCATTTTTTAAAACGGTCGCCTAAAAATGACACGGTAGAAAACGATATATTCTGTGTGTCTAAATAAACAAATAAAGCGAATGATTTTATCAGCAATCAATGAAAATTAAACAAAGGAACATGTAACATCGTTTCTTAGTACATTGACCGGCAATATGCGCATTTGGGATATCGAACTCGTGGATAGGTTGTTGCATATTGTGTCATGAAATGCTATGTGAAATTCCTATAAGCGTAATGGGAAAATTGTCATCAACAAAAAACAAAAAAATACAGCACCGAAAAATGAACGTTGGAGAATGTTGGCGTGATTACTTCATAGACCTATGTTTCGAGAGATCTGATTCGGAGATACTAATACATCGTCGTAAAACACTCCACACATATTCAACATTCGCATTAGTGGTAGGCGTGCTAAACAGAATTGTTTAGTCTTTAGCTTTGCAAATCACAGTATATTACCAGAGAGCGTGACGTCATTCGCCCTATACTACGTATAGAGCCGAAACTACTGCACAAAAAACACGATGCATTTATAGACGCCATACTTGTTCCAGCATGGTCAACTATGCGGGGCCGGTGAACAGTGCATGCGTAGCGGGCCGATGACTGAGTGATAACGTATTGGCTGGGCCGGGCGGAGAAAACGACAAGATACGATAGAGAGCAAGTTTTTAATATATTTTTCATTCCACTGAAAATTGCTGTTTTAACATTTCCGTTTAGATTAAATGGTGTTGTGCAGACATAAAAACCAGCCAAGTTTCTTTTTATGATTTTTTAATTTTTTGGATGACGGAGGACCATTATCATTAAAAACAAAAGTCATCAATTACAGAATTAACGTTGAATCATTTTGTCACTAACTTTAGGCCTACCACTTGCGTTTTTCCAGTTCTGCGAGATAATTTAAAATTAGATTGGCATAACTTTCAGACGTTGGCATGATTTCACCACAGAATAGCTCTGTTTATACTCAGCATACACGGGTTTTAGCGTACGTATGAAGAATTTGAATCGATTTTGGCCAAATCTCAAACCAAAGAAGCTCTTTGCTCAAACATACCACATCGCTCGTCGACTACCAAATTTCGTGGTAGGCTTAGGCCAAGAGGTAGGCTTAGGTCAAGGCTAATATTAACGTCAGACGTACTCTGGGGATATTTTGACCACAGGCGGTGAACGTAGGCCTACTAGGCCTAGGTTTAATGTAAATTTAGACAAAAATGAAAACTTTTTGGTCTTAGTAGAATAATTCAAATACAAAAATAATATTACTGTTAGGGTTATTACAAAATCCCTAAAGAAAATTCTTGAAAGGTATCCCAATTGAATTATGAAGGGAGACTAAGCAGTCACAAACATTGTTCATCTTAGCTTAGCCTAACTTGTGTAAGGCCTACACCGACTATAAATTTTCTCTGAAGGTAATTAGAGTTAACTAGATTTACCCTATAAACTTTAACTGCCTAGTAACACCCTGTCTCTGTCTAAAACTTAATTTTTTGTATGTTTTAACAAGTAATTTAAAAAGGAATTTAAAAAAAGTTAAATTGTATTAAGAAAAAAAAATATAAGCATCAAGACCCACCACTGCTACTATACTTACTATATCAGCTTCACTTTACAAAGTTTTCTGATATTAGGTATAAGAAACACCACAATTTATTTCACTTTATAAATCATTTGCAAAATATTTTGCCTTACAATTACTGAAAGAGAGTGCATAGTTCTTAATAAATTTGCTATTACAAGTTATTACAATTTAAGTTTTAATGTCATGGTTATAAGTAAGTTACTGTCAGGCACCCTGTAAATACAACTCACAGCAATGTTTTCTTTTTCATTGTATAAAAATATTATTAACACATACAGACATATTTCACTTGATAATCGTTTTTAAATTATTAATATGATATATCCAATGACTTTTATTAATCCTAACTTTTATTACGTTTTAGCAAAGTATAAATACATTGCTTTCAAGCTAAAACTGTTCATGGGTTGCCATTAGGCCAATTCTTAAAAATGAAATATTTTCCAGTGTTTTACATTAAACATTAACAGCTATTTCATAGTGCTTTTTAAAAAGATGTTCAAAACAAATATTAAAAGTATTTGACATTAAAATAAACAGCACTTAAATCATAGAACCTTTAATTAATAATGCACATTTCATCAGGCTGACAATAGTGAATACAATAATTTCAGTAACTTAAGTTTAAGTTGTTAATAACAAACTGAGGTAGGCCTACAGCTATTGAAACAAATATGTTGTAAGTGAATAATTTACACTTCATGTAAAATAATAGTTTATTTATTCAGGAGTTGCCATTAGAAAATGGAAACTCCCTAACATAAATCATGATGATATATTTAAGATTATGAAGAAATAAGTATAACTTTGTTTCCATATGGCTCCAAACTTTACCGATCAAGATGCCAAATGAGTGTCAATGGTGACAGAATATTTTTTTCTAACAAGCTGATATAGGCTTTGATACTGATACTTTTTTTCTATATTATTATGACATCAACCTCGGCCTAGATGTTTCTCAATTAAGTTTTTTTTTAACGGTTGGCCTATCAAATTTGCTTGATATTGTAGTTCAACTTCAAAACCCCCAATGCAAATCAGCTGTTAAGCTTAGCCTAAAAATAATGCTATACATCTTTTATTTTTATTTCATTAACAATTTCACAAATATTTTTATACCTTAAAATATATCAGTCCATTATTTTCTATTTATTTCTGCATTATTTGTTAAACTACCTGCACAATTTAGTAAGGTTGAGACATTGTTCCATATTGGATGATAACTTGTAATGTTGTGTACAGTATTTCAAACTCAATCTAATAGGCATACAATATGTGATTTAGAGACTGCCAATAGGTGTGTGTTTGCAAAGGCCTTTTTATTTGGAATAAAGCAAGTTTTATTAACTATATACTGTATAATATTGACAATTTTTCAGCAGTTGTTGCCTGCATTGAGAATTACAACAAACTTTAAAAAAACGTTGATGGCCACTGGTATTAAAATAAACGTAGGGTATTACTTGTCGTGAAATGTAATAGGGGTAACACGTAAAAGTCACAAAATAGTGCATTTGTTGTGCAAGTTTTTTTTGTATTTTAGTTTAAATCAGTATGTATTTTGGCATCTTGTCTGTTTTTTGCATAAAAAGGCCAGGCTTGAAAAATTGTTTGTGTGGAGTAACCCATCATGTTTTAACAATATGCATCGGTAGGTAGGTAACATTTTTTTGTAAAGGATGGCCTAATCTTTACAAGAAATATATTATGAGATCTTCACATACATCTCGTATTTGACTTAATACAATTACTGAAGGGTAAAATTTTAATGCCTATGTAATAAATATGTGTGTAATGTATGTATTTACATGCATAATTATAAAGAGGATTTTGCATGTAGACTTTGAGTTTTGATAATATTCTATGAAGATCATTTTAGGTTCTGAAACTAGTTTAAAAACAGATTATATTTTACAGACATGATATTTTTTCTGCAGATGTTCACCATGTTTGAAGACATTTTAATCTATCTTCATATGGTAATTCTTTATGAAAACGAATTAAGTTATTGAAGGTAAATGTACTTTTAATTTGTTCATATGCACGATTATACATTTTTTTAACAGCAATTATTCAACACAAACAAACATAGGCTTTTGATAAGCAGCTCTACATGCACAATTTACATATTACTAGCCTATACAATTTTTTCTATACTTATGAGTTATATAACAGCCTAACAGGTAACTAAAGCAGTACCTCATACTTGTGGTTAATTGTGATGGGTAATATCTATTAGACAGCTAAAGATGTAAATTAGACATCTAAAGAAAACATCCAGTAGACATCTGAAGTTTATAAGAGTGACAATTTTTTCAAGTTTAAAAAGGTGTCAGGTAGACATCTGAAGTAGATGCACATAAGAGTAGCAAATATTTGTCAAGTTTAACAATATAATGTAAGGTATGCATCTAAAGTAGATGTACATGTGTAAGAATGACAAATACTTGTCAGGTTTTACAACAAAATGTTAGGAAGACATCTAAAGTAGATTGATATATATATATATATATATATATATATATATATATATATATATATATATATATATATATATATATATATATATATATATATATATATATATATATATATATATATTTATATATATATATATATGATAGTGACAAATAGTTGTCGGTTTGACCACCATATTTTAGTATGTCAGTATGTGAAAAGGAATATACAGGGCATAATACATTTGTATCTCTTTACCTCATTAGCAGCTTAAAGGTATATGGTTGTGTATAGGCCAAAATAACTAAATTGTTTGAAAATATAAACCATCATAGTAGCAAAATATTTCATCAAAATTGTTTAAACATTGTTTAAATCTCAGACCTCAATTTTGCTTACTTTATGCAAATTTTGTAATAAAGACCTACTACAGGCCAGGACGACTTTCATATTTTCTTTAGTAAATCCTTTGTTAATTGAATGTCTTTCATAATTCATTGAAGTGGTGCTTAAAATTTGACCTCTTAAAAATTTAAGTATAACATTTTTGTGCTAAGAAATGATAGTACTAACTTAGGACATGCAGTGCAGTGATTATCAAGAGATGAAGCATTTTTTTTGCGAAAGAAAGTGGGATAAATAATAGGCTGAATATATTTGGTGATTGAAATGTAAACGGCTTTAATGGTTTTAAGATTGAGCGAACAGTCGTAGCATACGAGGACAAAAAAATTCAAGAGGCAAAATAGAATTCATAAAGAAAAAGAAAATGGCTTAGCTGCATTAACTTCGGGGGCCCACTAAGTATCAGACTATGCTACCCATACAGTCGTAGGCCTGCCTAACTGGTACTAACGTTAGTAGCGTTAGGCATAGGCCTATGACCTTGTTGCATGAGTTCATTTTCTGGACAGATGTATCCAAATACGGCCTACAGCTAATTAAACAGCTAAGGTTAAAAACCTTTATTTCAACCATTTAGGCCTAATCAATAATTATAGTAAAATAAACGACGTCAATGAGTTTTCACTGCGACTGATTTATGTCAGAGCCGTAACACTAACGTCCGTGCGAAAAAGAAAAAGAAAATTCACAATCACCAAAGTGTATAAATTATTGGTCAGTGCTATTTTGCGCACTAATTTTTGATCAAATTGTAGTGTTTCGCTGGAAGTTATTCAGTAAATAAGCCATAAAAAAAAAACATTTTACGTGTATTTCGTGATCAATCCAAGTAATTATCGAGTAAAACTTGTTACATACGCATTGTATCTTCTCAGAACGCGCGTACTAGTCTCAAACAAATACACCTTTAATTCAGTTAAAACATAAAGGGCATTAAATGAAAAACTTTATCCAGAAAACTAACGCAAAATGAAATCGTTAAATATACAATTTTAAATTCGTATATCATTTTTTACGAAATCAATCATTCACTTAAATGTATACCGTGCTTTTCAAAACTTGTACGAAAAAAGCACGCTGGAATAAAAATGGCTACATAATCGCATCACGTTTTCCCCACAGTGTATGTATAGGAAGTTTCGTCTCTCGGGCTTTGGCCTATACGTAGTATAGGGCGAACGACGTCATGCTCTCTGGCATAAAAGTGTGGGCGCAGTCTTTAAACCACGTTTTAATTAGAGACGGAGCCCTTCACACTAAGTCCGATTCTGATTAACGGTCTTTCACACAACGTTTCGCATCAGAAATACGCGCTGTAAAAAGTTCATTTACATATACCACCTACTGCTGGCTCCTAAATGATCACTGCCTGTATAGCCTTCTCGAAATCTATCATACGAGCGTGTCACTGCCTGTATAGCCTTCTCGAATTTTATCATACGACCGTGTCACTGCCTGTATAGCCTGTCACTACCTGCATAGCCTCATACGAATTTTATCATACGACCGTGTCACTGCCTGTATAGCGTCCTCGTTCCGTGTTCATTTTTTACGGCCATTTGTTGAAAGCAGCAAGGTAAAACTCCCATATACCATTCCGAACAGCTGACACGTCTTGATAAGCATGGACAACTGCTGTCGCAATTACCTCGAAAAGTTTGAAACAGTTGCATCTGCTTTCTAGGTTAAATATAACTTTATCGTAGTCGACAGGTCCAGGACTCCATTTTCTAAAGAGTTTAAACATTTGGTCGGCTAAGATTTCCCACTCTATGATTCGTTCGCCCTGAAGTTCTGAATACAAATGGTAGGAAGGGACAGGTTTGCTTTGCTAAATTTATTCCTTGTTCCGATCTCTTTGACCAATCAGAAGGCAGAAATATATGATGTCATCCGGGTTTGTGGTGCTCTTAATGTAAGCAACTCGGGCGTTAGCTCTATAGTTCTGAATCCAAATGAAAGGAAATGTTTTGCTTTGTTCTTTTATTCTTTGTTCCGATGTTTTGGTTTATAGTCCTAGACAAATTGTCGCAGTTGTTGGTGCTCTTTTATGCCAAATAATTAGCTCCTATAGACTGTTCACGATCCTGCATTTGTAGCGAGATACTAAAGTCTCGTAGAAAAAAAAAGCTTGTACGAACAAAGAAAACCTCGTAGAAAACAAAAACTGCGTGTAGAAAAAAAAAACGCGCTTTTGTTAAACAAAAATAAAACACTAATTTGGTCTGAATATATTTATATTGTTATGTTTAGAGGGTCCTAAATGCATCAATCACCTTTAATGAGATTGACAAACTTCATTCAAAGTATATTATTTTATTTTTGTGTCTAATTGTCGATTGATTCACTGCTTCATAGTCAATGAAGTTTAATTTAATGCGATTGGGTGGATGTGCTTAGTGTTGTGTGTGAACATCGTCCGGTCTAAAACCGTCCGACCGAGCCAGAGAACCATATTTTAAGACCCTCGCGTAGTGCAGAAGCACCACCTAAGCCTGTTTTCACTGCAGAGTTATATCGCTCTATGCGAGGTTGGCGAATATTGCATTCGTTACCTCCGTCTTACATCAGGCAACTATAGCGTAACATGGGCAAGCAAGGTGTGTTTTCTTCCTTGTGAATGTTGGCGTGTACTTTAATAGCATCGATCTATTTTAGGTCTATTTTATAGGCCTAATTCATAATAACACTGCCAAAAAATCATACGTGAAATATTGGTTCAATTTTGCATACAAACAATAACAATCTTAATGTTTCAATACAAATGAAGAAACATTGCTAATGTATGTAAATCTATGGCTAAACTATGTATTGCCTCATAATTAATTGAATTAATTGTTCCGTTAGTACGTTTATATAAATAAATCTAAATAAATAAAGGACCAATAAAAAAAAACTTTACATACATATCAACCTATGACAGCATCGATCAATTGCCTCAGAATTGAGTTAAACATTTCGTTAATTTACGTATGCGTTGATCCAAATCAATATTCAAGTATTAGTCGAATAAATCCTATCCGTATGGTATATCCACAATAACGCACACACATTAAAATGCCAAATACTCGCAAGCCAAACAAATTCACGAGAGCGACTGAAAAACACGTCCGTCCTCTTTGAAGTCACAACACGAAATGAGCAAATGAACGCTGTTCTAATTCTGCACATTGACAAAATGCGCGCGGTTTCTCCTATTCGAAGTCAGAACCGGACCAGAAATGAAGACTGGGCATTGAAAACACTGTTAATATAATCTAATTCGGGTATTTCCCTAAACGCTTGCTGTGATTGGTCAACTTTCCAACCGTGTGTATTTCTGATACGAAAATTTCGTGTGAAAGACCGTTCGTCAGAAGCGCACTTTGGGTGAAGGAATTCGTCCGGGCTCAGTGATTGGTCAAGGACCTGAATAACACTGGAAAATACTGTAGCGCCGAAGTATCCATTAATATAATGTATTTCGGGCATTCCATACCGCGCGCTGTGATTGGTCAACTTTCCAACAGCGCGCTTTTCTGATGCGAAATTTTGTATGGGAGCCGGAGCGATGCGAACCATTGTGTGGACAACCGCGTCAATGTAAATACCGGCTCAGTGATTGGTCAACGACTGGAACAACACTGGAAAATACGGTAGCTCGGAAAGATTTTTCTTTTTTGAACGCCAACAAGATGGGACGAGGTCTTCTGTGAAATAAAGGCACATCATGAACAAAGTTTATGTATGTTGTAAATGATGGGAAATATCATAGAAATAGAACAAATTGATATGCCCTATTCTGTACGAATCACTTTTCAATAGTAATTGATGTAGAGTGCAAAACAATGACATTAGCTAAACAAAATTCAGATGCGCACTAATTTGAAATACAATTTTTTGTAATATACGACGTATTTCAACGACGATTTTCTCAGATAGTGTTGTCATTTCAAAATACCTTTTTATTTTTCAAATCCCACTGACAAGTGTTTGAAATGATAGTTTGAGCGTTTTCCTAATTCTGGTTGGTTGGTCTGACGTACACACTCTTGATTCGTTATATATTTCAGCAGTTTGAAGAATGAAAATTATGTTTTTATTTCTCAACTTCTTTAAAAGAGATTACAGAGATGAACGTTCGTGAAGTTAATGCAATACCTCTACGAATGACCGCATGCTTCTGTGCGAGGTTGTTTAGAAGTTGTACATAAATCCTCTATGCAGAGCATATAGGGGAGGGGGGGGACGCTTTCATTTTCCCCAGAGGAGTAGAGCGTTGTAATGTATGGAGTAAAAGGAGTAAAGTAAATGAGCAAAAAGAGTAAAGAAATGAATAAAATGAGTCATGTAGGGAATATGGAGTAAAATGAGTAGAGCAATGAGTAACATGAGTAAAATAATGAGTAAAAGGATTAAAGCAATGAGTGAAAATGCATAAAGTAATGAGCAAAAGAGTAATGCAATGAGTACATGAGTCGTAAAAGGAGTCATGGAGGGAGTAAAAGGAGTATAGTAATGAGCACAATGAGTCATATTGGGAGTAAAAGGAGTAAAGTAATGAGTAAAATGAGCAATGTAGAGAGTAAAAGGAGTAATGTAATGCATAAAATGAGCAATGTATCGAGTAAAAAGAGTAAAGAAATAAGTAAAAGGAGTAATGTATGGAGTAATAGGAGTAATGAGTAAAATGAATCATGTATGGTGTAAAATGTTTAGTAAATATTATCAAATGCGCATGTTGAGTACGGTAGTGTGTAATAAAACGAGTATTTTAAACAAACAAACGTTTTGCTTTCTTTATAAATTGTTTACTCCTTCGTCGGATTTTAGTAATTATTATCGTTGGCGCATACCTTCCTTGCATTTTTAGTGAATATTTTCGACGGCGGATGTAAAGTACGGTAGCGCCTAACATACGCCATTTTGTCATAAATGTTTCTGTTGTTTGATGTGTGGGCCTCGTAAATTCGGCGAGAAGTCCAATAATTCTAAGGAGCCTGTACATCACCTGAGATAATTGAAGTCACGCATCCGTTTGTTACTGTAAAATATATACGGAAATACTAAGAATTTGCCCAAAAAATACAATATTTCACAATGTCTAATTTTACTTCTTGAAATAGCCAACCACTGTGCTTTTACTTTCATTAAATTGCTTATAACCTTCTGCGCAACTATAGAAATATTCTGTGTTTTGGCGTGCGTTTTGTACAGCCCTATTTTACACACGTGAATATTATTAAATTCATGCGGCCAATTTTTCAGATGTTGCGAAAAGAAACTGTACGCAAATGCTAAGAAAATTTCACTATGTGATTTTACTCGTTTAAGAAGTTTCCAAATGAAATATAATATTTCATTTAACTCCTTGAAAGATTTAACGGCGAACACGAAACGATTAATTTTTACAAACAACTTTTGTTCTTTCTTTGCAACTTTTACTTTCATAAAATTGCTTACTTCTTCCTCGCATTTTCAGTAAACATTATCGTCAGCGCATGTTTTGCTTATTTCTTCCTTGCGTTTTTAGTGAAAGTTATCGACGGCGCATGTTGAGTACGGTATCGCATAATATACGTCATTTTGTCCGAAATTTTTTCAGACTTTTTAATTTGCGTCGGTTGGCCTAAGGAACATATACAGCATCTGAGATTATTAAAGCCGTGCAGCCAATTCATTCAGATGTTGCGATGAAAAAGGTGTACACGACTGCTAAGAATATTTCACGGTGTCTAATTTTACTAGAAATATTCAACGTACAACACAGAACGAAAATTTCTCAACTGGACTTTCAAAATAACTGCTTTGCGTCTGAAAACCTAGCCGTATTGTCTATTTTTTTGCTCAAATTTAAAAAAAGGAGTAATGAACGTTTACAAGTTTAGCGGATAATATTTAGTCATGAAGGAGCTTTTCAGGAATTTTTAATTTCCTCTTGTAAAGATAGTTTCGTCCCCGGCGGATTCCGTATATGTAGCATTGCATGAGACTTATGATAGCAAAGGATCACGACAAAAATGTGGTCTTCGTCTCGCCAAAAATAATTTAATTTTAAAGACCTTTTTTCATTGGTTTTTTTTGAAAAGTCTTCTTCCGGATTACCGTAAGACGAGGGTTAAAGTAACTGACCCAACCAACGCAGGTTATATACCGTAGGAGGAAAACCATGGCAAATAACTGAAACTTTTCTCCTTCAGCCCTCGTCTTTTTCATTTATTTTTTCTTCAAAATGTGACTCAGCTTATTAAACATTACAAAACAATACCGGTAACATGCTTATATTATCAGAAACTGCAATGATCATGGGTGAAAGCTTCAATAATACCACTTGAAAATATGACACATGCTGACATGCAGCTAATTAAACATTAAAAAACAAGATTCGAAACACCACTTGAAAATATGACACATGCAGCTTATTAAACATTAAAAAACAATACCGGTAACACGTTAATACCTGTACCACGTTAATACCGGTAACACGTTAGATACCGGTAACACGTTAATACCGGTAACACGGTATTACTGGTAAGACGATTATTTGACAGAAACTTTTATTATGATGTTCTTCCGGTGGGGTGTATTCTATTTTGTATTATTCCATGCAAATTTGTGGGACTTGCTGATTTATACACGCCACCTCCGATCCACTTCATATCAGAAAAAAAAAGTACACAGGTACGCTTGGACGTTTTTGCTACTACAGCTGTTCGGTCGCTATTAGCTCAGTTTCTTTGCCTGGCAGATCTGCTGCGAACTGTTCCTCTACGGCCGCCTGGCGTTTCGGCCTTAAGTGGTTGCTTTTTGTACAGTTAAAGATTGCTCTCTAAAACTGCTTAGCATGGCTGCTCCACCGGTTATGGCCGCTTAGGATACCTTGGTTGCTAAGGTAAGGACTCCTCCGCTATGGCCGTTGGGATGTGGTCGCTTGTGTGGTCGTATCTATGGCCGTTTGGCCACTTGGTCTAAGGTCGCTTGGCTTTTCGGCTGATTGGACTAAGGCAGGTCGTCTGCTCGTCTACGACCTCGATTGCTATATTTTTCGACTACGGACTGCTCCAATATGGTCGTTTGGACTTTTCGGGTATGGACGCTTGGGTGTGGCCACTTGTCTGTTCTTCTCTGCGAACGATTGGCTCTTCCATTGGCTATGGCCGCTTTTTGCTCTCGGCTACTGACTGTTCCTCAACGACCACGTGGCTGCTCCGCTGGTAACGCTTGTTTGTCTGTCCCACTTATGCTCTGTGGCCGATCGGCAACAACTTGTTCGGTTGGTTTGCTATCAAGTGCCGTCATTCACCAGGTGCAAGAAGTTTTTAGGCTTGTTCACTATATTCCAGTAGTGACCGTAGTTTTGAATCATTAGTCTATAAACGCGGCTTTTCTTTCTATACATTTTGTGGTCAATCATCAAGAGCGAAACTTTGGGCTGATCACGATGCATTCCGTAGTGAGTTGGCTAAATTGACCGACCCTTTGGCCGGCCCAACAAGTTAAAAACGACAAAAAATTCTAAGCGCATTCTCGTCGTTGTATTCTTCGTTGAATGCTTCTTTGAAAATGTCTTTGGAGGAATTACCCGCGCTCAAAAGAAGTTGTGATCACTTCGTTCGTGTTTTTCTTCGATTTTCTTAGCCATAGCATATGCTTGGCTTGTTTCAGCTGAGCTTTCGTCAAATCCTGTGCGAGCTTATTTGTCAAGCTCAAGCCGACTTCTTTTGTCGTCAAACCGATCAAAAACGACAAAACGACAAAAAAAACCCAGTTATATCACTGATGTCTTTAAATTGTAAAGACGTTTGACAATACCTTCATTCGAGTGCAAGAGAGTACCATGGCTACTTCGTTTTACGTGACGCTGCCGAGCAATGGCTCCATGCAAGTGTATCCCGAAAACACAGTGACGGAATTTCGAAACCCTCTACAACACCCCTACATCTTGATGGCGCATGGGAAGTCGGTTTAGCGAGTTTCAGCTACCCCTATTTGTGGTACTAAATCTGTAACGAGACAAGTCAATGTTGTTTTCGGACGGCATGCTGGCGAAATGAGGAGAGGGTCGACCTACAGTCCTTGCAGCCTTGAGGGAAGTGACCGTGACATCGCTCGTCGAAAAGAATTACTTGCCTGAAGCATACAGAGATTTGATTACTATCTCGCAGGTTACATCAACTATAATGGACATGTAATAATACGAGCAATAGATGGACACGTTGTAACACTCCGTGGACAAATATGTCAATCGATTGGATGTGAGGATCTTTGCAGTTTTACACAGAATGTGATAACCGACCATCATCCTTGGAAGACGGAGTATATTGAACACCTGTTTCTGTACACCGACATTATCATTCCTCAAACCGTTATTTTTCCCAACCGAGGCAAAATGTTCATCCGAACAAAATGTCAATGATTACATCGACATTCGTACATAGGTATCTTTATAACCCAAGTTTTGTGAAACTAACCTCTTTTCCATAATTAGAAAAACCAGAATGATGTCAAAAGACAGCACTTTTGTGTAAAGGCTCGACCACAAATTTTGTACAAGGAACCAGCCTCCCTTGACTTGTCTGGCGGCGTCTGGAACATGACGAGTATACTCGTCATGCAAGGAGTACTGTGACGTTTACAGGGATAATATGGGAGTTTACAGGGAGCTCAGCCTATGAATTATGCAGGTTTTGTAGGGATCATTGGGAGTTCGCATGGAGCAATGGGAGTTTGCAAGGAGTTCTGGGAGTTTAGAAGGAGCGCCGGAGAGATTAAAGGAGCATATAAGTTATGCACGGAACGAGTCATAAACACAGCATGTATAATATTTGGGGAGGTGCGGGTGGTCACCCAACAGCGTGTCACATGCAAAAGTATCATGCACGCATCAAGCAAAGAACAAAATTACGCTTCCATATGGATTGATTAAACCAGGGTGGGTCGCTCATGACTCAGTAAACCATTTAATCACCAAACGAGTGCTGCTGAAAGAGTGCTTGCAGGACACCATTTTTGGGGGATGGTTTGTAGGAGAGCCCCACTCCCGCCCCTACCTCAGAGTTTACTTTATAAGAACGTGAGGATATACCTGCCCATGCATGACGTCATCGTTCATGATCAAATAACGTTGACGTTCCCATGACATATCTCCCAAAACAAACAAAGAAGACCATGTATCCCCACTGCTAAAACAATTACATTGGCTACCTGTTAAGGAGATAATATTTTATAAGGCTATGTTTTATGTTTACAAATCCTAACAGGTTTATCTCCGGCTTATCTCTCTACTAACATATACCAGACGCGGTCACTTAAGTATCATGGTCACTTAAATCTGCAGCTGACAAAGATTGATTTCATATTGCCCCTAAACTCTGGAACCACTTACCCATTCGTACAGCCAACTCTTTGCCAGTTTTCAAGAAAACATTGAAATCTCATTCATTTCCTCAATCATAATACATTCTTTTTTTCTCACCATCAGTTCCTTTCATCTTCTTGTATTTTATCTCATGTATATTTATTTTTTGGCCCTGTAGTCTTGATGGAATGGCACAGAAAAAACCTATTGCATGTATGTATGTTATCATGACATACCTCACAGTTATTATAGGGGCAGATAGAACAGGTGGGGAGTTGCAGTGGAGTCGCTTGTAGTCATAAGGAGTAGTGTGGGTCCTAGAGCGGCGTATATGGTATAGAAAACAACAGCCAGAAGAGAAAACAAAGAAAATTATCTTGCCTTTTGTACTTATTTATTCCCTATCAACAATAATACAGGTATTTAAAAATGTTTAACATATAATACACGGATAATCGTTTTCATCATTGGTCTGTCATATAGTCATCAGATCTGTTCGGTAGGGAATGACTGTATGATGGTATGGCTTCATGTCAAGTTTGAGATGTATCGTCAGACAGATTGAATAAGGTTCAAACATGTATTTCTTCAACACTTGACTTTGCTTCTAGTTACCTAATGACAGAAACTGATGTGATGTGATTGTCCAAGGCAAAGGTTGAATTTTAGAAGCCGTCCTCGGTTTTCATTGTTTCATGTGCAACTTTGAGCTCCCCTGCAGTGCCTCAGAAGATTGTCATGCCGAGCAAAACTCCTTAAACAGTGGGTACAAATACATTTTCCGACATGTCTGATGCATCATTTTGTTGTTGTTAAAATCATGGAGGCCAGTACTTATCTCTTTTGTAATTGGTCAATCTCTCTCATAACATAGGATGCTATTGATGTCAAAGTGTAACGTCATCCTTGTCCCAAACGCAGAAATAGGAATTGCTAAGTCATGAATAAACAATTGAATTAATACTAAGATTAAAGATCGTCCATATCAGTTGATTCATGAACCATCTGTTCTTGTAATTCTGTTTTTTCTTCCGCATCGTCTTGTTTACGCTTAAGACTACGTCGAAGTAAATCAGTCAATTCTTGATTGATATTATACAGTTATACAGGCTTTTCCAGAGATCCTCTTTCACGTCTATTGTGCTACTATCACTGTCTGATTTGTCTTCACTGTTATATAGCTGCCCATTATCTGTACTCTCTATCTCGCTGGTAGAAACATCAGACTCCCCGTCATTGGTAGTAGTATCAGAATCTTTCTCATTGGCTGTACTATCTTGACCAGTTATGGTACCACGACTCTGCTTTTTGCAATAGATATCCTCACCGGAGCTATTATCACTTTCAACGATTCTCTTATGACGGTGCAGCTTATAGCGCCGCGTAAATGTTTTATTTTTTTTTTTTTCTTACATAAAGTGCACGAGTAACTCATCTTGTTGGATGTCAGTGAACAAATGAGCCTTTGTCTTGCTCATTTAAGAACTCTTTGAGTTATTCTGTAGACTCAATTTTTCCCAAGCAGCTCATGACGTCATCAGACGTGTTTCAACTTGCCTGTACCATCTGACCTAACGACCCTCAACGTACTTCAAAATGCCGAGTTGGACAACATCATTGAGATTGACAGAGTTCGGAATGTCGTGTTCGATTACACCAGTTGAATAGTCAGATAGTGGACTATGGATAGCCATCAGATTTCACACGTGCTACGTGCGGATAATTTTTCAAAGTCTAATTTTAAGGAGTATTTCCCTCGGATCTGCTAAAGATTTCAAACCAACATTGCCGTATTGTGGTATTGTCGTTAATACGGACCCAAGCCACCTTCCAGAGAGTCATTAGATGGCAATCTTTATTTCAGAGGACAGGACGGAAACCATTTTGACTCGTATTGGCTGCCACCATCTGTTGTACCCGATATACAAACGTTTGTAAATCGTCATTGCATTTCTTATTGGTATGATAGGTGTCATTTACAAGGGCTTTTTTGTACAGTTTGTGGACAGTATACTATTTTTCGTTTACTTGATAGATGTCGGGGTTTCGAAATGGAGAACATTGCATTGTGGTTTACAGACCACCCCAATACCAACGACCAATTGATTCATGGATTTATTGTAAAACATTTTCCTTGTATAGATAGATGAACGACTCTTTGATGCTTCGATGGTTCTACAAAAAAAAAAAAATGTTGCACAGGTAAAATGATGGGTGGGAAAGGATAATAAATGCTTGATGTGTTAAGAATATATGAAAGTATATAAGAAAAAATTCAAATGCCCAATGTGTTAGGAATAGATAAAAAAATAAAAAAATACCATTTGCATTCGTTATGTCATCATTTAATGTCTTTTCTGAAATTCCACTACAATCAAATCAACATTGGTTTATTGTTCATATTGTTCAAGGCTTCAACAGCTATCTGAATTTGAGGCGCTTGTGAAACAACTTGTCTCACTCTTCTTTCTTTAGGTTGATTCTTTCCCTGATTTAAATCTGCTTTTGGTACCATCTCCGTTATTCTCTGATAGCAACGTAGGTATCTCTATGATATCTCCTGATAACGGCAAACCGCTTTCCACCCAGATGAAAACGTCTCCTGCAGCTGGACTTATCTTCCTTTGATCTGGTTTTTCAATTGGGTTTGCAAGTATAGCAGTTTGTGCTCCCATCTACTATACTTTGTTTTTCAATTCACTGTTTGAAGTGCCCAGATGCTCCCACGTAGTTTTCTTGGTATTAAGATTGAAATAATAAGGTGTGTTTTGTTGAGGCTAAATTGAATTCGCCAACCAAGATTAAACAAGTCATCTGTTAGTCCTGGATGTATTTGACTGTATTCCATCATAACTGTGGGAAGAGAACGAAACAACTCAATTCAGTAACCAGGTAACAACACAAAAGAAATGTTCGCAGATGGTTTCAACTCAATGTTTTTTTTTGTTTGTTTTTTAAATCATGTTTCTTAAAAGTTTGGTCATATCCATGTTTACTTTTGGGGGTCCCGTCCGCAGCTTCCACTATTGACTAACATGTGGGGTAATTACATTTTTGGTTGCCTTCAGGACGCCCTAATGACAAAGATACTTTCAAATATCCACATAGGTCTCCGACAAAAGTTCTTTACTGTAACACTTACACAATGCGTTTATCTCGAAGGCATCTTATGTTGAATGCGTCATTGAAATTTTCCATAATTTGCTGCTTTTTTTTTATTTTCCCATCGATAATTGGAAACAATTTCCATGAAGGCTTCACCTTGCTCCACAATAAAAAAATGCCTGACTTTGTAGGATACCATTTCTCCATATTATTATTACGAATATGAGCGTAAACGTTATTCAGTGAAAAATGAATCTCCTCCGAGAAAATGATGATGGTTTCCAAAGTTTATTATTCTCTTCATAATTTACACTATGGGGATGGTGGTTTTTTCGATGTTGAGGGGCTTGTCATGCACTTCGGTTTGTGTTGTAGATCCAAGAGCATAACGACCCCTACCACCCTCCCCACCCCTAACCTAACCCCCTCCCCGCCCCCTTCCTCCCACCCCACACACACACATTATATTGCTGGCCAAAAGACATGCTGTTTCTATCATAAATCAGTTTTTTCTCCGGTAGGTATCGTATCCAAATTAATACGAAATTTATTCTTTAAATGAGTTCTTAAAAGTGGATAGACACTTATGCGTGTTAACCTCCTGAAATAGATTTTATTTTTCTTAAACAGTCCTTTTATATATCTTTTCGATTTTTTTATATATACTTTTTAATATACTTATGGGCTATTTATAACCATTACAATATCTCTTTTATAGCTCTCTCTCTCTTTTTTTCTCTCTCTCTTTCTCTCTCTCTCTCTCTCTCTCTCTCTCTCTCTCTCTCTCTCTCATGGTGTAAATTTTTAATATTTTAACTTTGTGCAAGAAAATTGATCATTCTGATGTCATGTATTCATGTTCCAACATGTCCTCCTTACGTCATACTTCAGGTGACAGGTAACGGCAAAATTCAGGATGTTGTATGAGCATGTACAGGAATGTCACCTCTAAATCTGTACCGTTTTATAACAAATTACCTAAAAAAGAAATAACCTTCATTCTGTATCAGACGTTAAAGAAAACTAATGGCTGTCATCAATCCTGCAGTAGAAACTCTCAAAAACCTATTAGAACAAACTTTTGTGTACAAAGTGTTAGAAAAAACTAACAATTAAGTGAAAGAATCGTGTGGTGGTCTATATTAAGAAGAACACAGTTGTAGATGATCCTAAATGCTATTCCGTCATTCCTCTCTTTGTTAAAACAAGCCTCTTCCTATGGATGAGCCCCGAGAATGTCGCAGAAGAGCTGAACTTAATTCGCACTCAATTTACAAACCTGACTCCCCACATTGGAGGACCTCAAAACGGTACAAATCCAGCATAAAGGCTCCGGATTGGGACTTGGCCTAACACACAGCACAAATGTCTATTTCATTGGAAAATCATTTGCGGAAAAAATGGAAAGTACCACAGACTTTCTGACTTTAGCGGAATCTTTGAACGTCCTATTTCAGTAAACAGGTGAAGGAACTCACAAACAGCTTACCTTGATCATGGTGCTCGATGTCATTCAGTGGCGGTACAGCGATATAGCCAGTTTTGACTATGCTCATTACCTGCTTGGCGAAAAGATAATCAGATGTGTCTCATTCTTGAAATTCGTTAGAAATACAACAAGAGCTGTCACAGACTTGGTTTCTTACAAAACACTACCTTGCTGCCTTGAGAGAAGATGTGTCTTGATAAAAATGACGATATTGTAGATTATGGTGCAGCGAGGGAAGTGTTGGGGCGTAAAGAAGTCAGCCCCTACAAAATAATTGTTCTTATATTTATTGGAGACATCTGTCGACGAAAGTGCTTACCCGAAACCAACGAGGTGTTGATGAATCAACTTTTACATGCTGTGATGCCACTTTATGGAAAAAACCTCTGATTGGAAAACTTGGATGAATGATCAGAAAGAAGGGGACTCTAAAAGCTATCTTAAGACAATGTTAATTGTTGGAATACGTGTGTACTTACCGATGCTATTTTTAAGTATTTGATAGAATAAATGAGTACATGAGAGACAAGTTCAATTTCTGCGTTTTTCTTTTCTTTTTGTCACTTGTATTATTTTCGTAGGCATCCATCTACTCCCAATCTCCTTAACTTAGTACCAGTTATGTATGTACCCACTACTTTCCACTCCATTTACAGCGTTGAACTCATGTACTTTGAGACGAACAATACAAAAAACAATGAGAAGTGTATACACTAAGAGAAACTGCACATAAACCTAAGTCGTATTGATTTTTTCCCACCTGTATGTTACATACAGTCTAAGTATAGGGCTAAGTTGGAGCAGATCTGATTCTGCTAGACATTTGCAGAATAATTATGCTTTTTCTGTGTATTTGGGGCGTATTTTTTGGGGTGTAGACCACTCTACTTTCTTTGAGATGCTCCTACGATCTACGACGGCTCGGCTGAGCCTCCTTGCACAGAAGGAATGGGTAGGAAGAAGTATGCGCCTTCTCCAAATCTCCTTTTTAGGGAGGAGATGGCACCTCCTGGTCTCCAAATCTCCTCTTTTTAGGAGGAGATGGTACCTCCTGTTCTCCTCTTTTTAGGAAGATGGCACCTCCTGCGTTATTTTTTTGCATCTTATCGTAATTCTCCCCCTTCCCCCACACACACACTTTTGAATTTCCCCCTCCCCTAATTTTGGTACGCAAATCCCACCCATGGTTCTGATAACATAATTTTTCAGGAAACAATTTATGTGTGGGTCAATAACTTCTCTTTAAAATATATTTGCTAATTTATTATCAATATAATTTTGTAGTACAAAAGCGCATGAATCTTTCACAAAAAAGACCATGATGTCTGGGTAAATGTCTGGGAGGCACATATACTCGAGTTGTATGAGCTGAAAAAGCACACGTGCAGGATGATAGGCAGAAATTTTAAATGGGAAAGGGGACGCTGGGCCGACCTCTGTGCAAAAAAGTTTTCAAGTTGCACTGGACCCAATAAAATTATCTGATCATTTCTCTTAACTCATTTTAGTGTATATTTGACATAATTTTAAGCAATTTTCTGATACCCAGATTGCGATAAACGCAGAGTTTCTGCCGGGCTTTGGCCCTTGGACTCCGTCGGCCGCATAGCATACCCAGTTCGTGATATGGTTAATGAGTTATACTAATAAACATAGCCTTTATGTCCCATAAATGTTCTGTCAGCCTCGTCAACAAAATTAACTCAATAAATGTACCTGTTATCTAAACTACATGCCAGGAGCGTACTAGGAAGCATGGCCTTGCGAGGCGGAGGTGGGGTTGTGCAGCCCCCTGTTGGCCAGATACCCATCTTAGTCGGGCAAAATCATGAAGAAAATTTCCCGAAAAATGAAGAAAATATGCATGGAAATGAAGGAAATGTTCCAAAAAATTAAAGAAAGTTCCCTGATATTGGGAAAAGTTTCTCGAAAATTGGCCAAAAAATTCGCGAGTTGGGCAGAATCATGCCCGACTCGGATAGATATCTGGGTCATGCCCTCCCAACTCGGCATGATGACAACAATATGATACTTGGGCACCGTCGATCTCATATATAGTCAGACAGAGAGGTATAATTTTCAGATCAGTGATTTGCCAGGATTTGCCCGGAATTAAAAGACAATGTTCCAAAAATGGAAGAACATTGTCCGAAAATGCATGAAAATTGCCTGTAAATTATTTAAAGTTCACCAAAATGTAAGAAAATTGGCCCAAAGACTCTAAACTTTTCCCCCAAATAAAAAGCCTGCCAGAAAAATGAAGGAAATTTCTTGACAACTGAAGACAATTTCCCGAAAATGAAGGAAATGTTCCGAACATTGACCGCAAAATTAAGGAAAGCTGCCTAATATTGAGGAAAATTGGCCAAAAATTGGGCAAAAATTAGCGTAAATAAAACAAAACCTGCCCAAAAATGAAGAAAATTTCCCTAATATTTAAAAAAAGTGCTTAGAACTTAATGACAATTTCTAAAAATCAAAAAAATGGTCCAAAATTTAGGAAAAAAGTTCCCGAAAAAAAACCCTGCCCAACAATTTTTTTCCTTCGGAAATGAAGTTTATTTTTGAAGGCTAATCGTTCCCCTTCCCCCCTTACCCCTCCCCCCCCCTCCCTTAAACTCTGGTGAAACCATTGCTAAAAATATCGTTTATTTACAGGGTCATTGCCAATATTGGTATTTTACCTTCATAATAGGTTTTCAAGTCAGGAAAAATGTCACCGCCACCCTGAGTAAGATGTTCTCGTACGGCCATGCTAGGAAGGGCCACCTTTCAGATGAGGATGAAAAGGGGGGGGTTCAATTGCAAGTAAACAAATTGCATTGCTTTCTATCAAACCTTGCTGCTAATCGGGAAAACTCTCTACAATTTTGAGAAAAGTCTTCTTTCCTTTTAAAAATAAAAAGTGCCCCTCAATTACTGTCCGAAGAAAACTGGCGACTTTTGTTAGTCCCATGTATGGTAGGAATATGTCTCCATTGTAAAAGTACCCCTTTCTAAAATGGGGATAGTTTACGCTCCACCCCCCCCCCTCCTCCCCTCTCCCTCTCGTACACCCCTGAAGAACATAGTTATCGTGTTAAGAGGTGGAAAAAACATCAACTTTGCTTTTGTTTTTCGTTCATTTTTTTGTTTTTCGTTCATTTTTGTGACTCTAATGTAAGCAATTTCCAGTCATATTTGTTTTTCTCCGCTGGTACAATATCATGAGAAGTTAATAATATTGACAAGGGAAAACTAATTTCTCGCTCTTGCTTTAGGCATGAATTTAGCCGATTGCAATCAAGAATGAAACAGATGAAAGATTAAAAAACACTTTACATCATTCGGTGAGACCATGGAGATACTATTTGGGAAGTATCTCCATGGTAAGACTTAGTGGAAGATTAAAAATCAATTATAACTAACAAAGCGAATTGACAGCAACGCGGGAATAGTGCATAAAGTAAATACAAATTCAACATTAACCTTTAAAATGAACCCAATAATGGCACGTATATGTAATTACACAAATTTTATATTTTCATGAGCGGACATGGGATCCTACAGAATTAGTTCAGGATCAAGCAAGTTCGACACTTGGGATGCATTGTCCTGTCCTGTCATTCACTGTTAGACGCCAGTTTTGTCCTCTTAAATGAAAAACAGTTGAGCAAAAAACTGCCTCAAATGACAGTGTTTCAGAAAAATTGTTTCTCATCAAATGATAAGTTTCAGAAAAAAATGTCTTTTCAAATCATTCACGATTTCAAAATTCGTCGCTCAAATTTTGCTCCTATGCAAAGTCTATGGGATTTGAAAATAAAATTTCATTCTCAAATCGCACACGTTTTAAAAAACGTCTTCTCAAATCGTACACGTTTGAAAAATATCGTATTTAAAATACAAAACAATTGTTAAGATTGTGAGAATTAGGCGCCAAGCATCACACAGATAAGACTTTAAACTTATGATATTGAAGTAGTTCAAGTTCACCATTTTGTTTATCTTAAAGTCCCCATTGATTTTAAGATAAACTTACTTGACCATTGAGCTAATGGAGAAATAGTTTACGTTACGGGACCGTGGAAAGTCTTGAAGCTAATATGCGATTAGTATGTTTAGAAGGACAAAAATAATTCGTAAACTGCTGTCGAACATTTCCGAAGGATGGCCAATTGGGCATAATAGCCTGTTTGGGCATAATAGCCTGTTTGGGATTTCTCCACAGTAAAGCCCAATTTGGGTATAGCACTTGTAGTTGATGGCTCGATTGGGGTATAACTTGGGTTTAAAAACCAAATCTCATATATAGCTAACGGTGATATTCGATTAAAATGACGCTAAACCATGATCTACAAGATGGGCTAACTGGTTGCGTATATATCGTCTACAACATCTAAAATAGATAGCTCGAAATGAACTAAATCGTAGAATGCAGTTTTGTTTTTTGTTTTTGCTTTATATTCCTTTTCACCCTTTGAGTTATCTGAATTTTAATCCCTGATTCCAGTGTCGCTCACTTGTTTTCCAAAAAATTACAGCAAAATAGCGTGGGTATACATTTGTACATGTTGCACTTTGTTGAACAGTTGAAGGTAAGTGCGGAACAGGGCTAGGCACGTACGTGATATCTACAGTACTCGGAATCTATGAAACGCCAATTGGGCAAATAATAAGTGATATTATTTTTTCCTTATCGCTGATAAAATTTAAAAAAAGTTTGGCCATTGATAAATTTTGCATCGGCTAATGTTTAATTGACAAAATAATCGGCTAATGTTTCATCGACAAAATTATCGGCTATTGTTTCATTGACAAAATGATTGGCTAATGTTTCTTTGACAAAATGCTTGGTTTATGTTTTATCGACAAAATGATCTTGGAATTCCAAGTGCTTATCATGTTTTTGGATTTCAAAAAGACACTTTCTCAAAAAAAAACATGAAAAAGGCGTTCTTTAGAGAAAAGTTTAAAATGTACATTAATTTACTAGTAATACATTAACACTTTGTGCAATGTTGTATTTAATACATGAAGTAAGACACCGAGAGATTAGAGGGGAAGGGGGGGGGGGTATACAGGCTGAGGTTTGTTTTAAAAGTTTGACAAAATTTACACATAGTAAATCATTGAAAGATTATCAAGCATTTTTCTTTTAGACTACACATATTTTTCAAAGAGTGACCATAGACCTATATCCATGCACAGAAACGTGAATAATATAACATGCGTTTTTATGATTTTCTGCTTTGTATATTGTGTATTATAAAATCTCTTTGACATGAATTTTGACTTATATAATATACCATCTTCCTATGCGTTGTGACGTACTTTTTTGTCAATTTTGCGTGAGCTTCCGGAGGGCTTCGCCCTAAGCAGGCCCCTGGACCCCACGCTGAGTGCTGCGTGCTCGCAGAGTGTCACCTTATCGGAGAAAACTTGCAAATCATCCCCAACTTTTCGTAATGAATTTACGCCACTGAAAATATCAAATAATTTTACCAAATTTTCCTTCAATATTATCTTAATTTTTCTGCTGCTTTTCTTAAAATTTCGGTGAATTGTTTGTCAATTTAATGGAAATTTCGTTAAAGATGCATTTATTTTATATACTACCATATGCATTAGTTTTTGCAATTTTGCAGTTCTGATTGCTAGGTTTTATGAGTGTCACTTTTTGGATGTTATTTTGTTGGGAATATATTTTTTAAATGTCAAAAAAAAAAAAATAGATACATCAATACCTTTCTGGTTTCTCTTTAAAATTGCCTAAAATTACATCTGGGGCGGCACCGAGATTTTGGTCATGGTTTAGGAAGGAAGGGGGGCTGGAAAAAGCGAGGGGAAAATTAGTCTCATGGGGGAAAATCCTCTTAATCGGACAGAATATGTCACTTAACAAAATTTTCTGGGGGAGGAAAGTGAAGGGAAAGTGGGGGCAAAAAGGTCTCGTTGGGGCAAATGCCCCCATGCCCCCGTAGCGCTGTCACTGCTTGTTTCAAGATTAAAGGAAATGCATCGTCCCATAAATAAATTCAGAAGTGAATGCCGCCGTTCTTGCAACGTCACTTACGATTTTCAATTTTTAGCTCAACATTCATCTAACATGATTAAGGGATTTTAAGCTGAAGCAATGCTAACGCAAAATCCTGATTTTTGTTTGGATACGAGTGCAATTTTTGCAGCGTTTATCATATTCTGAGCGTTTCTGCCTGAAAACAGTGAATTTAAACATTTTACTTAGGAATAAATGATAAATATAATTAAGATGTTTAATAGCTGTGACTGATCAAACAGAAATTGCGTGGTGGAAAACGATGTCATTATTTTGCCCAGCATAACTAAATTCTCATTTCAGTTATATTCAAACATTGCTTCTCGTGCCAACCGGATCCACCAGTCAAAAATACACGGACACTTTTCGCGATTAAAACATGCTCTGGTATACGCATGGCCTTAACATTCTTGCTCAGGAAAGAAGAGGGGTGGAGGGGGTATTTGTCAGTTTTTTTTCTTTTTCGATTAGATGTACAAACGATGAATTTTCTACCAAATTATCGTCAAGACAGTCTATCCGCCCAACAATTTGCTGCAAACTAAAGAATGTTGCGATGACTTCATGAAGAAGCAGCACTTCAACCGTAGCTTATACACGAAAAAGGGGGTCTCCAGCAAATGTGAGTAGAGTAAAAAAGTGTAATTAAGATTCGCGAGTGGTCAAAAAAAGGAATTTTCATATACGGTTCGAAAGTCGCGTTAGAAAGAGTCCTACCTTTTTTTTATATATATATACTAGTAAGCATATAGGTTGCCATAACGCTAGGAACACCTGTGGGTCAGACAGACAGAGACAGAAAGGACAGTGGTGATTTTTGTGTTGATCTTTATTTAGAATTCTTCCAACATTTAGTTTTAAGGACGGGAGCTATGTCTCGATAATTCATTCGAAAAAGGCAAATTATGCTAATCAACCAATCAGAAGCAACGACTTTCCAAAAGTAGTAAGGAATAGTACAGTTGCAGTGCACTTGGCTGTTTCGAGGCAAAGGATACTTGACACCTATCGTGAACTCGGACAACGAATGCAACAACCCTTTTATCAGTTTATTAGGCAAGCTCTATCCCCGAGTGTCCTTGATTGATTGACGGCTTTCCGGGGTTTTCCGGCGAGTTCTTAGGTATACTCAGAATATGGAACTTTTGAATCCGGTGGCGGTAATGTGTGGGGGGCAGCACCGGATTTCATCTCCCTCGATCTCTTTTTACAGACAAAAACGGAATGATTTTTCGCCGAGTATCTTTGATTGATTTTACGGCTTTGCCCGTAGCAAAATTTTGGGCATAGTTGACATTTGACCGAATTTTGGCTGTGATTGTATCAAATAAGTGCATTCAATTCTATCGACTGTAGAACTTAATTTGCAGTGCCGCCAAGAGCCAATGCTGGCCTGGGAGTTACATCTTGAAAACCAGGGGAACCTTTGTAGGATTGTGTCAGTGGCGTATGTATAGGGGGCACGGGAAATTACCTACCCTGGTGGGACATTGAAAAATTCGGAGAATTTGGAATACTCAGATTCAGTTCCCTCCCTGGCGGGAAACTTGGAAAGATTTTCAAAAAAATGCTCAGAAAATTTGCCTTCTTCGTGGAGGCCCCCAATACCGGGGCCAGGACCCATCTCTCACCCCCTCCACCACCCCCTCCACCACCCCCCTTCCCTTTCCTTCTAATATGAGTCTTGGTCCCCAGTATGAAACCTGTGTCGGGGGCTGTAAACCCCTGACATATCTAGATATAAACATGTCTGACTAAAGATTTCGGAGATTTTTACTTTCTTAGCCCCCATGGAAAAAGCTTAGCTATACGCCACAGGATCGTGCCAATGTTTATGATATGAAATATGTGACTCTGCTCGTTATCTAAAGAAAACGGACCACTTTCTGGATCAGCAGCAAAAATTATCTATATTTATTTTTACGGACCAACATTACTGTAACATGAAAGGAAGAGTGAAACTTAGGGGGAAAAGGGGGGTCAGGCTCCCTACATTTCTAAATCCGGCCCTGCTCCCCCACACTCAACCGCCACCGTTTTCAAAAGTTCCCTATTCTGAATATACCCAATTAGATATCGTCGGAAAACCTGGAGTTTCAGAGTCGTGTCCCACACTTAGCAACACCTGAATACTTAAAACGAAAAAAAAAGGGTTCAGTTTTTGTTTGACTGTTTGACCACTGCCGGTATTTGGTGAGTTGGATCCCAAAATTGGCAAAACATCCCAAAAACTGGCCAATTTCCCGGAAGTTAAGCAAAATTGAACAAAATTGAACAAAAACTCCCGAAAATGAAGGAAATTTTCAGAAACTTTTTGAAGAAAATCTCCCAGAATTAAAGGGAATTTCCCGGAAAGCAACAACTTTTGATGGAAACTTAATTTAACAGTACAAAATTTCACTGGAAAATTTGTTGGTGTTTTGCGCCCCCTGAGAGGTAACCCTTCCTTGCGTTCCCGCTCCTTAAATCAGGAAGTGGCAAACCTACACATGGTTTCCGAGCAAAAACGATCGTGCGTCCCGATTATACCTTTTCTTTTTTTTTGAGAAAAGGCGGATTTCTTGCGGTTTGCTGCTTTTTGTGCTATGCGCTCTGCAAGAATATTAGGCCTATTATTATACCAAACATTATAGTGCTAAAATTCATGAATAAACATGCTCTTAAGCATTGTACAAGAAAGATATAGTCAAAAACTATAGTCCATATGCTATTAGGCACGTACGCCCTGCAAGATTTTAGTAAACTGTATCAGCCACGTACGCCTGCAAGATTTGAGTAAACTGTATCAGCCACGTACGCCCTGCAATATTTTAGCAAACTGTATCAGGTACGTACGCCCTGCAAGATTTGAGTAAACTGTATCAGGCATGTAGCCATGGAGGAATGTCCATGGGTGGTGCGTTTCCATAGTCAAAATTTCAGATGAATTATAATAAGGTATATTTGTGTACCTTGGCGGTCGGTAGGGTGGGGGCGTCGCACCCTAACCTACGGTCCTGTGTTACGCGTTACTTTTTTGTGTTAATTAATTTTAAAATAACAAATATCTATCAATTTTATTCCCTGGACATGTTGGATAGAAATATAAAAAAAAGAAGGGAGAAGGCGTTATGATATCAATTTGAGTGTCCTATTAAACTTAAAAGCAGATCAATTAACTCTTTATCTAAATGTCATTCCATTCCTTTGTATTCATTTAAATACCTTTACATAATTTGCAGAGCTGTTACGTAAGAGTTTGCAAAATGATAGTGGTTAAGCATAACTGCATAAAGAATGGAAGTTGCACACTTAATTAAATACGTACTGTGAGAGAAGTACAGCTGCTTCTTCAGTACTTGGACAGTCTGACAGTTAGAAGAAGTTAGAAGTTAGAAAGACGATGTTTCGGTAAACCAGTAAAGAAGCTGCAAATCCACAGTTCCGTTTATACTGTTATATCTCCTATATAAGTGAAACTAAATAGGCGAAACTGAGAATTGGCCAGTCATGGACGTTTTCGAAGGTAGGAAAGTTTAAAAATAGGTCTAAATCACTAGTAATCAGAGTTAAGAAGAGGGGTTTACTGGTAGGGCCGTAATTCTCCGACACAAAGCAGGGGGACAAGGGAGTCCGGTTGTTCAGTTGGTAGGGGAGGCGACTTCTGCCGCTTACCTAATTTTCAATATTGAAATTCTGGTTTTACAACCCTGCGTAGTGGAGAGGGGAGCTTTTGTCCATTCAAATAAGAAAAAACGTCATATTTGAGATTTCAAATATGAATTGATATCATATCATTAATGTAATCTTTTATGTATATTACAGATGCAGACCCGTATTCTAACGTATATACCAAATTATATCATTCATCCGCATTCACTGGCAAAGAAGAGTCGGCATATGCAAACGACGACCCAGAATTTTCCCTCGGCCTCTTGCTCGCCGACATAACATCAATGATTCTGTTATCCACGTCCACGGATCGATTTTTACGCAAACGTAAGTGGTATTATTTCATACGGGACACAAGGGCAAAAAACTGTGCGCAAATTTGGGACATCATATTCAGGGGTGTCGAAAGGAACTCGGAGCAAGAGGGAATCAAGTGAGGGCCCTTTTTTGACAAAAAGGGGCGTTTTTGTCATTTTCGAAAAGTGGCCCGGGGGAACGTGCTCCTGTCCCCGGCTGCTACACATACATGTATGGTTTGAGTACATATATAAGCGGGATTTTTTTTTTTTAAAGTGAGGGGGGGACAAGGGTGCATTTTTCCACCCGTACACTTTTTTCCAATAGAATAGTTTTGTATATATATATTTTTTTGTATCTTAGCGCGATTTTTTTTGTATTTACTACCCCCCCCTCTCCCTCCCAATTCCCACTTTTAACTTTTCTCCCATTTTCGGTTTTTACGAAGTACGCGAAGGGACTATTTACCTTTTTGGGAGGGAGCCGGTAGAAGGAAGGATCGACCTCTTGCTATACTCGTGCATGCACATAACAAACTTTTCGGTGTATAAGCAAAATCTGGACATTTTTAGAACATTTGGGAGGCAAATCCCGCCTTTTCCTAACTTTCAAAAGTGCACCTGCTCTCCCCCTTCGCCCCCACAAGGGGTAGTGGCTCCTTCTTCCCCTCCTCCGTGGTTCCGCCCTCGCTGATAATGTTAGGGGTGTAACTAACCTTTTGGATTGGATTTGAAATAGCGGCATTTAAACTGTTCGGAGGCTAAATTATGAAGAGCAAAGAAAACAAAAAGGTCCTTGTCTTAAAATCTGGACATTTTGATAACATTTCTGGACCTTGTAGCAAAATTGCTGGACCTTTTTACCTTTTTGGGATCCGGTGGAGGTAAGGGTCGACCTCTGGCTATACTCATGCATGCATATAACAACACTTTTCGGTGTATAAGCGAACTACCATATAAAAACAAGGCGATTGACAAAAAAGTGTGCTGCTGCAGACCGCAATGGTGACACTTACGGACCAATAAAATGAGTTTTATGTAGCTTGAGCAGGGAGCTGTTATAAAAGCTCCCTGGCTTGATAAGCAAAACATATTTAATTGTCGAAAGTCATTGGTTCAAATAAGTGGCGCCGATGGGCTGGCCGTTTCATAGGCGGCGATCCCGGTGCGGGAGGACGGGGGACATGTTGCAAAGAAATCTCCACCACTGGTCCGCTTTGTTGTTCTGCTCCTTAAAATTTCAAACAGTTAGACCCGAGTCTGATATATAAGCAGGTCGGGTCAGACGTTACCTCTTTATTTTCTTTATTCTGAAAACCATAAGCAATTAGGATCAAATTTCCCTTATCAATGGCTCCATTGTACTAGTTCTCTATTTGGTCCTGGGTTATTGTGGAAGTTGGTGTTGAGTATCACATTAGCAATAGATGAAGTCCTTATTGTGTGGTTGAGTGGTTATTTTAATTAAGATAAGTGGTCTCATTATTTGCTACATTAAGTTTGTGGCTATGATTTGCTAGAAAAATTTTTTAAGGAGAAGGACAAGTCATGGTTGTCCAGTGCAATGGTCTCACTGACAGCCGAAATATCATATGTGCATGCATACAATTAAAATCTTCGACCTTCGATCAGCATAAGCCAGCTGTAACCAAGAACTGGATACATTTCCCCGCTACAAGCGGAAAAAATGCACTGGTACTATAATGATGAATGAAATGACTCATTTCGTGTACAATACTACATATCTAATGTGTAATGATCACGAAATAAGTAGGTAAATGTGGTAAAATAGGTATTTTTTGTGTATGTTTTCCTACACTGCAAATATACCGGACGCCTGACGCGTCTTTTCAGTGTTCTGTTTGTTACTAAGGTGTTCAAATTATGCACAAGTGTGTTTTTCATCAGGATTATAGATGTTTGATATCTTAACACTAGCGTCACGCTTTATTGAACACCATGCGTCAATGTGTTCTTGAAAATATAATATGATTCTAGTTACAAGCTTTTACGCTGATTAGAATTAACAGAACATTCGGTATTCCCATGACGTAAACGCGTCAACAAAAACATGTACTCAAGTTACCCACCGTGTGTAATATTTCCCGTCATTGTCTCGCCGCGAAAACAAAACGCGCGCTCGCGCTCGCTAAGCTTAACAACAACCACATATCATATAGTCGTCAGACTCGACAGTGTAGTGATCATGTTGCAGGGCCATTCTCTGTTACGTTACGTGTGTGACAGGCCAGAGAATGGCCAATGGATTCCTGAGATATCCCAGGCTGCCAGGGGTCAACTTGGGCCATTCTCTGTTACGTTACGTGCATGTGTGAACAGCCAGACAATGGCCCTTCAGCGTTTTGTACAAACCTTTGAACCAAGGGACCGCGGAGACGGATGGCTGGGGGGGGGGGGGCTTTTTTGTGTGGGAAGTTATTCCTACCCATTTATTTTGCTACGACCATGCACTCTTCCAGCACATGTTTATTTATATACGTTAAAAGCATTCATTTAAATTTTCCTGTAGGAGAGAACGTTTCAGGGTGCAAATATGGACCAGGTCCCCAGGATCGGGACACCTCACATTTACTGGAAGCGGCGGGATCCACCATCGATGTACTTTATGAGCTTCTGCATCGCCAGACTTCCCTGAAATATTGCAATAAAGGTAAGCCAACTACAAACCTCACAAGAGTAAAATTTGATTAAAAAAGCAACGGACTTATTCAAAAACAATTCTTCCTCAAACATCAACAACTTCTTCTCAACAACAAACTTTTCCACCACATATAATCTCCTCTCCTCCTCCCTTTCTACACCTAACCTTACACACCCCTTTCTTTTTACCAAAATTGTTCTCCCTTATTCAGCCTTTTCCTCTTTATCTCCTTTACAAACATTTCATCTCCTCACTATCCTAACTCTTACACCATTATTTATTAACACCTTCTTGGCACATTTGACTCTTGACTGTTGCAATGCCGATAAACATCACCAAACCAAACCAAACCAAAAAGCATCAGATCCGATCGATTTTTGCGTTTTAAAGATTAGTTCAGTGGTCAAGTCCATCATTCCATCTTATATTAAAGAGGACAAAAGAAACAAAATGGTAAATAACACATTAAAATTCTTATTCCGTTAAGGGGATAGTTAAACTAAGTTTGGCATTTATGTAGAAGAGGCTGAAATCAGACTACTTGTGACGTTACATCCTCAGATTCCTAAAAGTCTCTATGTATTTTATTGTCCTGCGGTTTTGTGGCTTACCAATTGGAATGTCAGGAAAGCAGCAAAACATAATCCAGTGAGGTTAATTATGATTTACCACTCGAAGAAAGTTGAAGGGGAAATAATTTAAATACTAAACAAGTTAAATTAATTTTCTGTTAAATACAATAAGAATTCTTAACATTGTGAAGATGAGGACGCCAAACTTCACTCATATAAGGCTTTAAACTTATTTAAACTGCATAGCGAAATAAGATATTGATTTAGTTTGTCACAATTTTGTTTCTTTTAAAGTCACCTTTTATATAAGATAAACTTGTTTGACCACTGAACTAATCCTTTAAATAAAAGGACAAATTTAGATCGTTTTTCCATGTCCAACAATAAACCACTGTAGTTGTAAGATGCACCTGTCCATATATATTTATGTTTTTTAAATTGTCCGGGCAACCTGACGGACCCTTGGACACAACTCTCCCGCTCCCCACTCTCCCACCCCTTCCACCGATGCTCCTTCCTATTTTGAGGCCCGGTCTTGGAGGACAATTTCTTTTGAATATATATATATATATATATATATATATATATATATATATATATATATATATATATATATATATATATATATATATATATATATATATATATATATATATATATATATATATATATATATATATATATATATATATATATATATATATATATATATATATATATATATATATATATATATATATATATATATATATATATATATATATATATATATATATATATATATATATATATATATATATATATATATATATATATATATATATATATATATATATATATATATATATATATATATATATATATATATATATATATATATATATATATATATATATATATATATATATATATATATATATATATATATATATATATATATATATATATATATATATATATATATATATATATATATATATATATATATATATATATATATATATATATATATATATATATATATATATATATATATATATATATATATATATATATATATATATATATATATATATATATATATATATATATATATATATATATATATATATATATATATATATATATATATATATATATATATATATATATATATATATATATATATATATATATATATATATATATATATATATATATATATATATATATATATATATATATATATATATATATATATATATATATATATATGTATATATGTATATATGTATATATGTATATATGTATATATGTATATATGTATATATGTATATATGTATATATGTATATATGTATATGTATATATATATGTATATGTATATGTATATGTATATATATATGTGTATATATGTGTATATATGTGTATATATGTGTATATATGTGTATATATGTGTATATATGTGTATATATGTGTATATATGTGTATATATGTGTATATATGTGTATATATGTGTATATATATATATATATATATATACGTATATATATATATATATATATATGTATATATATATATGTATATATATATATGTATATATATATATGTATATATATATATGTATATATATATATGTATATATATATATGTATATATATATATGTATATATATATATGTATATATATATATGTGTATATATATATATGTATATATATATATGTATATATATATATATATATATATATATATATGTATATATATATATATATATATATATATATATATAAATATACATATATTACGTTTATTTCAAAAATCAATACAAGGTTGTTTGGTTATCTATTATCAGCTTATCTGATTATAAGTTAGGGTAATGCTAATCAACTAATACCAATATGCCTACAGTAATATAGTCCCACAACTGTAGTTCCAAGTTCGAGCTTTTTATAGTTCTGATGCAAATATCAAATCATAGCGTGAACATTTTGGTAGGGAGACCAGCGCGAAAAATATGAAAATGTATCCTATTTGTATATGTCTGCAGCAGACTCTGCATATATGTTTATACAAATTATACTTCCGGTTTCTAATCGGGTATTACAGAAGAGTGGGGCTCCAACTCCATCACCCCCAGATGCAAGCTCGTCGAAAACACTCTTAGACAGCTTAGCCTGTCCTTGCTCAACACTAACTCCCGACCTACCTTCATCCAGCCACAGGCTCCCTCAAAGGTATTGACCTGCCTATCTGTTCCCCTAAGATCCGCCTTGATTTTAACTGGAAGGTCACTGCTGATCTCTGTGGTAGTGACCATTACCCTCTTCTTATTCATTCCAACCTTCAAACCCCCACCGACCACACCCCCAATTGGAACCTCGAGAAGGCCAACTGGCCCCTTTTTGAAGCCCTCTGCGACTCACACCTCTCCCCCCGTCTCCTCGAGAATAATGATCCCATGTCAGTTTTCAGTAACATCCTTATCAACATCGCCACCTGCTCCATTCCTCAAACCCCTAATCACCCACTTCCTCCCCCCCCCCCCCACTCCATTAACCCCTGGTTTACTGATGACTGCAAAACCGCCATCAAGAACAAGAAAAGAGCCCTCAGGAACTTCAAAACTAACCCAACCACCCACAACCTAAACCTCTTTTGCATCAGCCGAGCCAAAGCCAGGCGCACTATCAAGGACAGTAAAACCAACGCTTGGAACAACTTCATCTCTTCTCTCACCACCAACACCTCCACTAAGTAAATTTGGAGAATGATTAACAGCTTCCACGGTAGGTTGAGCAAGTCTGCCATCTCTCCTGGAATAGTAACCTTCTCACCACAAAAAAAGACGTCGTTAACCACCTCGCTGCCTATTTCAGCAACATCTCGTCCTCGGCCAACTACCCCAATGCTTTCAAAGCCAAAAAAAGCTCACGATAAAACCCAGAGTATCACCTTTCCCTCCGACAACACCGAGAGCTATAACACCCCTCTCACCCTTTCTAGATTAAATCAAACCATCCATGATGCTGACTGCACCTCCAAGGGCCCAGATAAGATTCCCTTACCAATTCCTGAAACACCTCCCCAACAACGCCACCACTACCCTACTCACCATCCTTAACCACATCTGGCCCTCACATTCCTTTTCCTCTATCTGGAGGACAGCTATTGTCACCCCCGTCGCCAAACCGGGAAAGGACAGTACCGACCCTTCCAGCTATTGCCCCATCGCCCTCACCTGCTGTCTCTGTAAAATTATTGAAAGGATCATTAACCAGAGACTAAACTGGTTCCTTGAGACCAATAGAATCCTCTCCCCTCACCAAAGCGGCTTCCGGAAACACAATACCCTGGACCAGTTAATTACACTCGACACTGCCATCCGAGAATCCTTCGCAAAAATGGAACACCTCATTGCCATCTTCTTCGACCTCGAGAAAGCTTTTGATACTACATGGAAACACGGCATTATCCGCAAACTTCACATCATTGGCCTCAGAGGCCACCTCCCCACCTTTATTTAAAACTTCCTTTTACCCAGGCAGTCCCAAGTTCGTATTGGCCACACCATCTCCAATCCATATCTCCAAGAAGAGGGCGTCCCCAAGGCAGCATCCTCTCTCCCACTCTCTTCAACCTGAGCATTAACGACATAGCGGACAGCCTTGGCACAACATCAAACATGCCCTCTACGTGGACGACTTCACCATCTTCTACTCCTCTCCAAGCTTTCCTCTTGTCAAAAATAGGCTTTAACTCAACATCAACCGGCTGCAAGCCTGGTGCAACAATAACGGTTTTAAATTCTCCAAAGACAAGACAGTCTGCATGCACTTCTGTAATTTCAACAACCTCCACCCCAACCCGAACCTCGTGCTTAATAGCAATCGCATCTCTTAAGTTAACCACACTAAGTTCCTGGGTTTAACCCTAGACCACAAGCTCTCCTACAAACAACACATAATCAACCTGAAATAGAATTGCAACAGCTTCCTCAACTTTCTCCGCCTCCTCTTTAATAGCACTTGGGGTGCGAACCAGCAAGCTCTCCCCAAAATATTCAGGCTCACCATTCGTGCCAAGCTTGACTACGGCAATAAAGTCTACTGTGTCGCTTACAATTCTTACCTCAATCACATCAACACCATCCACAATGAAGCCCTCAGGCTTTGTCTGGGTGCCTACAGGACCTCCCCAATCACCAGCCTTCCATGTTAAAGCCAGCGAACTCCCCTTCCTGTTAAGGTGTAGAAAGCTTAGCCTCTCCTATGCTTTTAGAGCCCTCACCAACACCTAGAACCTGTTTACAACCTCATTACATACCCAATTTTTCCACCTCTTTGATAGGACTGCAACCATATCCCCTCTCTTCAGCTTATGCATCAAATCAGACCTTCTCCATCTCAGCATCAATCCCACCACTCTCAGCACTTTCTCCTGGCCCACCTTTCCACCCTGGGTCACCCCCTCCCCACTTTCCACCTGGACCTCTTCACTCATCACAAAACCCAAACCCACCCCAACCTCTTCATGAACCTCCACAACCAAATCAAAGACCAACTCTCTAACTATGCCCCATCTATACTGATGGCTCCAAGGAAGGCGACAAGACAGCTGCTGATGCCGTCATCCAAAACATCACCCTCAGTAGCAGACTCCCCGACTACTCATCCATCTTTTCGGCCGAGGCCAAAACCATCCTCCTCGCCCTCAACTTTATTGAATACTCTACGCTCAGCCACTTTGCCATCTTCTCTGACTCCAAGGCTGTCCTTACTTCATTACTCAATGTTAAATGGGAAACGTCACATCTCACCTCGTCCTCTGTAAACTACTCTTGCCTCCCCCCCCCTCCGCCCGCTTCCCCCCACCCGTCTCCGTAGGAAACATATTCTTTTCTTTTGGATACCCAGCCATGTTGGCATCCCTGGCAATGACAGGGCTGACGCAGCTTCTAAGCTTGCCCTCACCCTTCCCACTACCCCTTTTCCTAAAACCCTTTCTGAAATCAAACCGCTCATCACTACCCTTGTTCGTGGCCGATGGCAAACCTCATGGGACTCCCAAATTGGTAACAAATTCCACGTCATCCAGCCCACCATTCCAATCAAACCCACTACTCACAATTTATCCCGTGTCGACAACGTTCACATTACCCGCCTTAGAATAAGTCACACCCACCTCACTTACTCCCATCTCCTTATTGTCTCCCCAACCCCTCTGCAACAATTGCCATTGCACCCTCACAATCCATCACGTTTTCCTTGCTTGCCCCCTGTACAACCTTTCCAGAGCTTCCCTCTCTCCCCACAACTCAATTGCTGAATTCTTCCAAAAAAATCCTTGAGATAAAATTATCTCCTTCCTTCATCATGCTTCCCTCTACAGCCATATTTAATTCTCCTCTTCTATCCCCTCTCTAGTTTGTTTTTGTTTCAACCATGCACCTCGCCTCTCGATCACAGTTTTCTGACCTTTTGTTCTTGAATTTCTCTCATTCTCCCCCTGTTTCCTTTCCATCCTACCTCTAGAATGATCTGAGCCCTCATTAAACAAACAAACAAACAAACAAATTAGAAGAGTAACGTAGGTAAAGTGTTTGAAGTTTTTTAAAACGAATATTATCTAGAATTTGTTTCCATGTATTGTTTTACCTCGTTATTTTAATTCACAAGAACATTCAAGTTCGATGGTGCCGCCGATCGCTCGAAACTTCGTTGGGGAGCTTTCTAGTTTCCCTACCCGTTTCGTGGACGGGAATTACGAACAATCTGACAAAAATATGTACTCCTTTCTCCTACACTTTACACGTTAACAGTGATCAGTCCAAATTCCGATTCAGAGCAGACCTTGACCTCTGGCGTAGTTCCGGCCAATGAACCAGAAACTTCATGGCGCGCTCGGGACTTGAAAGCAAACACAACTCAACACTCGGGCGAGTACCTGTCCTGCGAATCTGAGAATTCCGAAGTGTTCATGTAAATATAAAATGATCTTTTGTCAAGATTTAAGTAAAACAAAGCCTATAGTAACAATCACTAATTAAATCTAGTAACAACCTCAGTAAGTTAGTAAGTCTAGTAACCTCTGATTCAATCTAGTAACAATCTCAGTAACTAATTAAGTCTAGTAACCTCTGATTCATTCTAGTAGAAATCTCAGTAACTTAGTAAGTCTAGTAACCTCTGATTCAATCTAGTAAAAATCTCAGTAACTTAGTAAGTCTAGTAACCTCTGGTTTAATCTAGTAAAAATCTTAGTAACTTAGTTAGTCTAGTAACCTCTGATTAAATCTATTAACAATCTCAGTAACTTATTAAGTTTAGTAGCCTCTGATTCAATCTAGTAACAATCTCAGTAACTTATTAAGTCTAGTAACCTATGATTCAGTCTAGTAAAAATCTTAGTAGCTTAGTAAATCTAGTAACCTCTGATTCAATCTAGTAAAATTTCAGTAACTCAGTAAATCTAGTAACCTCTGATTTAATCTAGTAATAATCTCAGTAACTTAGTAAATCTAGTAGCCTCTGATTCAATCTAGTAACAATCTCAGTAACTTATTAAGTCTAGTAATCTATTATTCAATCTAGTAACAATCTCAGTAACTTAGTAAGTCTAGCAACCTCTGATTCAATCTATTAACAATCTCAGTAACTTAGTATAACTTCTCATTCAATCTAGTAACAATCTCAGTAACAAAATCTAGTAGCCTCTGATTCACTCTAGTAACAATCTCAGTAACTTATTAAGTCTAGTAATCTCTTATTCAATCTAGTAACAATCTCAGTAACTTAGTAAGTCTAGCAACCTCTGGTTCAATCTAGTAACAATCTCAGTAACTTAGTAAATCTAGTAACCTCTGATTCATTCTAGTAGAAATCTCAGTAACTTAGTAAGTCTAGTAACCTCTGATTCAATCTAGTAAAAATCTCAGTAACTTAGTAAGTCTAGTAACCTCTGGTTTAATCTAGTAAAAATCTTAGTAACTTAGTAAATCTAGTAACCTCTGATTAAATCTATTAACATTCTCAGTAACTTATTAAGTTTAGTAACCTCTGATTCAATCTAGTAACAATCTCAGTAACTTATTAAGTCTAGTAACCTATGATTCAGTCTAGTAACAATCTCAGTAGCTTAGTAAATCTAGTAACCTCTGATTCAATCTAGTAAAAATCTCAGTAACTCAGTAAATCTAGTAACCTCTGATTTAATCTAGTAGCAATCTCAGTAACTTAGTAAATCTAGTAGCCTCTGATTCAATCTAGTAACAATCTCAGTCACTTATTAAGTCTAGTAACTTATTATTTAATCTAGTAACAATCTCAGTAACTTAGTAAGTCTAGCAACCTCTGATTCAATCTAGTATACAATCTCAGTGACTTAGTATAACTTCTCATTCAATCTAGTAACAATCTCAGTAACTTAGTAAATCTAGTAACCTCTGACTCAATCTAGTAACAATCTCAGTAACTTATTAAGTCTAGTAACCTCTGATTCAATCTAGTAACAATCTCAGTAACTTAGTAAGTCTAGCAACCTCTGATTCAATCTAGTAACAATCTCAGTAACTTAGTAAATCTAGTAGCCTCTGATTCAATCTAGTAACACTTAGTAACTAGTAAGTCTAGCAACCTCTGATTCAATCTAGTAACAATCTCAGTGACAGTATAAGCGTTAGTGTTAAGCAGTTAGGGCATCGGATTATGTTTCCGATGCACCCCCCCCCCCTCTCTCCCGGGGCGAGGTATAACAACCCCCACACTGAGGAGCAGGGAAGTGTGATTGATCGACCCCCTCCCTTCTCCCCTCCATTGGCCGGGCGACGTATAACAATCCCCCACACTGAGGAGCGGGGAAGGGGTCATTGATCGAACGGGACTATTAGCTGATTACTAGGCCTAGCCAACCAACCAACCAATAAGGGCATTGACGACAATGGGCGGGCCCCAGGCAGTGGCATACCCAGCTTTAAAAAGTGAGGGGGTCCGAGAATGTCCTAGACTCCCTCCCCCTTCCTTCCCCCTATCAAGACGAAAGTGTTTAAATTTAGCTCACTTCTGAGGGCAAATTTGCTTTTCAGCAAAAAAGATTTTAAAAAGAACAATTTCCTCGAAAAAGTAGGGGGTGTACCCCATTCCCCCTCGGCTGCGCCACTGTTTTTATTCCAGATCACGAGGCCCAAATCTTTTGTGCAAAACGCGGGGCTCTGTGCGGACCATTGTGTTACAGGCTCCGCTGTTAGGGCCCAGGCCTTCCCCTGCCTTCCTAGTTACGCTTAATTCTGCCCCTCCTTCTTTCTGCTTGAGGCGAGCCACTTTGACGCCCACATCCCAAACTGCTATTTTGATCCATTATGTGCATTTATCCTTTGCATTAAACTTATAGCAATTTCCCTGCCCTAGCTTCGCGATTGATTGTAATAGTGATTTATTGTGTTCAACAATATTGTTTGAACTATTGAAACTAAAAAGCACATCCTCTACAACCCGAACTATATCGTTTGAAGCTTTATAAAGAATCAAAAGTGAGTAATATTTATTTGTACCTGCAAGGTCGAGTCATGGACACTGTTACCTGGGGGGTCAGTCAATTCCTTTACGATCAATCTCTCCAAACAGCCAAAGTATTATGATAAGATTAGAATCGAGACCAAACTTTCTAACTAAAAGTAGGCTAACAATCAAAAGTTAAAGATATTTTGACGCATAGCTATGAGCCCAAATCATCGTGATGTTACCTACAAAGCCTTACATTTTTTTACTTTCACTTTTATTACTTTATCACATCGATAATATCTATTCGACGACATGTATACCCAAAATATGTTGAGAGTATTATATTAATAGAATCGCGACAAAATAGATCAGATCTAGCCGCTTCTGTCAAATTAAAGTTTTTTTGCTTTTATCAGAAAAACCTTAAAAGTAGCTCAAGGTAATACATATTTAATTGTCTGGCGCTCAGCATATAGAAGATAGAACAGAGCAGTAATGACAAGTTTAAGACGATATATAAATATATATATATATATATATATATATATATATATATATATATATATATATATATATATATATATATATATATATATATATATATATATATATATATATATATATATATATATATATATATATATATATAATATATATATATATATATATATATATATATATATATATATATATATATATATATATATATATACATATATATCTTTATCTCTCTTTCTTCTCTCTCTCTATCTCTTTTTATGTATATATATATATATATATATATATATATATATATATATATATATATATATATATATATATATATATATATATATATATATAAATATATATATAAATATATATAAATATATATAAATATTAAATATATATATATATAAATATCTATATATATATATATATATATATATATATATATATATATATATATATATATATATATATATATATATATATATATATATATATATATATATATATATATATATATATATATATATATATATATATATATATATATATATACATATATATATATATATATATATATATATATATATATCTATATATATATATATATCTATATATAAATATATATATATATCTATATATCTATATATCTATATATCTATATCTATATATATATATCTATATCAATATCTATAAATTGTTTGATGTATAGTGTTTTTAAATACAAATTATATATGTGAATTCTATCTTCTGTGTATTAAGGTCATGTGAGGCGTTAACATCAAGTCCCAGAGTATATGAAAACGGAATTTATCAAAACGCTGAGCGTTTTCAAAATGGCGAAACAAATAGTCTTCAGACGGTTGTTTCCGATCCTAGCATCTCCTTAAACAGCCACAACTTCAACACTTATGGGGCAAACATCACCACGGCAGATCACCGGTCATTGTTAACCGTCGACAGTGGCATTTCAAGGTATGTTTAAAACAAATTGAGGTCACTTTCAGGGCTGCCGAGGAATCTCTAGTCCCCTCTCTTACGAAAAATTATAACAGTATAAAGAGTTTTTTTTAAGATAAATGGTTTGCAGCTATTTTAGTCCAATTTATACTGTTTTAGCCATTGTCAAGCATGGATTTCGCCGATTTGTACCCCTTTGGTCTGGCGGAGTCATGTGGGACATCGAATTAGTGAATTTTGAAGAAAGATTAATCTACCTAAATTAAAACGACATCAAGTAAAGACTGTTGTCCAACTTGACAATTTCATTAAAAAAAAAAAATCCCTTGTCAAAATTAAACTGTAGATAAAGTAATAGACTTTAGACTTTGAGACCTCATTTTAAAATAAATCCCCTGTTAACCACAAGGGGTCAAGCTGGAAGCACTACGCAGCGACCACTACACAGCGATCCCTACACATAGCAATCTGTGAAATTCCAGCAACAGAATACGAAAGAAGAAGAAGAAGAACCTGACATGTCTTTCTTTTTCAGTTTGTTTATAAAGATACAAATCACGGGCCTGAGGTTACAGAAATCTTTGTAAAAATATTCTCGAATGAAAAATTTGATTAGTTTTATTGGTGAGCATGCGAAGCATAATGCGAACCAATGTGATAGCGGTTACGGCCGTCCGTCAGGCCGGTCCACCGTCCGGCCGGTCCGTCTGGCCGGCCCACCGTCCGGCCGGTCCGTCTGACCAGCCGTCTGCTGGCCGTCAGTCCGTCCAGCCGTCCACAGTTTTTTCTCAAATTTCCTCAGAAAATGTTACAAAGTTTTTTTCAAATTGCCTCAGAAAATGCTAAAGTTTATTCAGAATATCTCAGAAAGTGTTTGTTTTTTAGAAAAGCTCATTGAAGGTTGGAATTTAACAATTATAAATGTTCAATTTTATACTTTTAAGAGTATGTTCAGTCAGGGAATGTGACAGGGTGAGACTGTATTTGAGAAAACGGAGGGATGCCACATATGGGATATGTGGTCCTAGGAAGGGATACCATGTGGTATGCACTAAGGGCTGTACCAGGCATAATCATTCAACTCGGCCGTTATTATCTTATTCATTATTTCATTTGTCCAAAGTTGTTATATGAACTGACAGACTTAGATATACTTCGTATGTTCAATCATGGAATCTGATAAAATGATACTGCATATGGGCATAAAAAGGAATGTCATGTGGGACATAAGGTGGGAGTCGTGTGGGACATGATGGGATGTCATGTGGAACATGGGATGGGATGCCATGTGGGACATATGGTGAGAGCCATATGAGACAAGGTGGGATACCACGTGTGACATAGGGTGAGATGCCACATGTGACATGGTGGGATGACATGTGAAACATCGGATGGGGTGTTATGTGGGATATGGAATCTGGGTCTTAGGTAGGGATACCATGTAGGTGGGAGCCATGTGGGACATAGGGTAGACGCCACATGTGATATAGGGTGGGTGTCATGTGTGATATCAAATGGGATGCCACATGTGATATTGGGTGGGATGTCATGTGGGACATCGGATTGGATGTCATTTGGAATATTGAGTGGGATACCATGTGGGACATTGGGTGTGATGCCATGTGGGACATGGGTGGGATGCCATATGTGGGACATAGGGTAGGATACCATGTGGTAACATAAAGTGGGATGTCTTTGGCATATATGGTGGGATGCCATGTGGGATATTGGATGCCATGTGGGACATGGGTGCAATGCCATTTTCATAATTGAGTTGGTTATGCTATGTGTGTCAATTTGCATTGACATGACATGCGAGCCATGACGGTATTTACTATTCTGGTTCGCCAAGCACTATCATTTTTGTCTCGGTGATTTTTAGTAAATTTTCCTCAAGTTGGTAAGACAATAGTACTGCTAATTCATTTTGCAGTTTGTAACCATTAGCAACAATAAACTCAAGCGATACTCATGCAAGGTGATCATTTTTATATAACAAAAACAGAAATTGTAGTTTATAATCATCACAACATAATTATCGCAAAAAATGCGACAGTATGCAGATATGTCCAAATAATTATGTTTGATATTCATTTTTTTATACAGAACTTTAAAAACATTCTTGACAGTAAACATGCTTAAAACATGATTAAGATGTGATTAAAGAGTATCTGAGGGAGTTAAAAAAGAGACCAGAAAGATTAGTGCCATTAACCTCGCTTGAAATACTCCAGAGATGGAATATAGGCCTATCCTTGCACCAATAAATTAAAATCTTTTAGTGACAAATGCACATTTCTGTGACTTACCTGAGGCGGCGATTAATTTATAAAATGCCAGTGTTAAACATTCCAGGAAAACGATACAATCTTATCATTTTGACAGAAGCAGTATTCCACTTGAAATTATGCTATTTACCTATGTAAGGTATCAAAACTATTCAAAATAAATTAAGTAATATCAGCGATGTCAGAACCTCGGGGACAAGGGAGCTATTGGGGTTTCTGTCCCTCTTTCCCTAGATCAAGGAGCAAAGGGGTGGGGGGGAGGTGCCCTTTTAAAAGTTTAGGCGAACCGGGTAGGAGGTGCTTTTTTTGAAAACTATATGAAATTATTCTTGGTCATTCTTAAAGCTTGAAAAAAATAGAAATCCATCACTCTTAAATCCTACTGACTATAGTCAGATAGTAGACCAGCCAAATATGAGCAAACATAATACAAAATTTAACGGCTAGAGAAAAGAGAGGCTAGAGAAGAGAGAGGCTAGAGAAGAGAGAGGCTAGAGAAGAGAGAGGCTAGAGAAGAGAGAGGCTAGAGAAGAAAAAGGCTAGAGAAGATAGAGGCTAGAGAAGGCTAGAGAAGAAAGAGGCTAGGGTAGAGAGAGGCTAGAGAAGAGAGAGGCTGGAAAAGAAAAAGGCTAGAGAAGAAAAAGGCTAGAGAAGAGAGAGGCTAGAGAAGAGGCTACAGAAGAGAGGCTAGAGAAGAGAGGCTAGAGAGAGAGGCTAGAGAGAGAGAAGCTAGAGAAGAAAGGCTAGAGAAGAGAGAGGCTAGAGAAGAGAGAGGCTAGAGAAGAAAGTGGCTAGAGAAGAGAGAGGCTAGAGAAGAGAGAGGCTAGAGAAGAGAGGCTAGAAAAGAGAGGCTAGAGGAGAGAGAGAGGCTAGAGGAGAGAGAGAGGCTAGAGAAGAGAGGCTAGAGAAGAGAGAAGAAAGAGGCTAGAGAAGAAAGAGGCTAGAGAAGAGAAGGCTGGAAAAGTGGCTAGAGAAGAAAAAGGCTAGAGAGAAGCTAGAGAAGAGAGAGGCTAGAGAAGAGAGAGGCTAGAGAAGAGAGAGGCTAGAGAAGAGAGAGGCTAGAGAAGAGAGGCTAGAGAAGAGAGAGGCTAGAGAAGAGAGAGGCTAGAGAAGAGAGAGGCTAGAGAAGAGAGAGGCTAGAGAAGAGAGAGGCTAGAGAAGAGAGCGGCTAGAGAAGAGAGAGGCTAGAGAAGAGAGAGGCTAGGGAAGAGAGAGGCTAGAGAAGAGAGGCTAGAGAGAAGAGAGGCTAGAGAAGAGAGGCTAGAGAAGAGAGGCTAGAGAAGAGAGAGGCTAGAGAAGAGAGAGGCTAGAGAAGAGAGGCTAGAGAAGAGAGAGAGGCTAGAGAAGAAAGAGGCTAGAGAAGAGAGGCTAAGAAAGTGGCTAGAGAAGAGAGAGGCTAGAGAAGAGAGAGGCAAGAGAAGAGAGCGGCTAGAGAAGAGAGGCCAGAGAAGAGAGAGGCTAGAGAAGAGAGAGGCTAGAGAAGAGAAGAGGCTAGAGAAGAGAAGAGGCTAGAGAAGAGAGGGCTAGAGAAGAGAGAGGCTAGAGAAGAGAGAGGCTAGAAAAGAGAGGCTAGAGAAGAGAGCGGCTAAAGAAGAGAGAGGCTAGAGAAGATGAGGGCATATGAAACTCTTGATTATGATATTGAAGGTCATAATCAAGGTCAAGGGTCACAGAATGTAAAAATGACTATATTTAACCTTTATACACATTACATGTTCAACCTCATTTATTGTATTTGTTTCATTTAAAACTTCTAACCTGACAGATCATTGATTTAATTAAGAAGATGAAATTGAAATGTCATTGGTAGCAGCTTGTATATTTATTTAAACTTTCACTTGACGTAGTCAAATTTTGTGCACTTGGATCTCATTAAGGGCATCTATTTTAATTTTCCAAGATTCATACATGCATTGAGATAAATCAGATGAGACAGAAAGTGTGGACTGATGTCCGCTTGATTTTTAGTTTTAAAGTCCAAAGGTTGAGCTTTCATATTTTGCATGCATGATGATGCCTCGTTAATGCGTGTTTGCCTTTTAATCTGATGAATAACACAGAGAAAGGGGGAGGGGGATTGCCAGTGAATGCTCCTGGAATCTGAGGCTGTTTGCAAGTAAAAGGTCACTTAAGGTCAATGGTCACATGAAGCTAAAATGGCATGTTTCTGGATGTGTGTATCCATACATTGTAAAACCTTTTTTAAATTGTGTTACACGTTCCTTGGTTACCAATTTTAAATTTAAACCTTTATATCAGTATATGTAGGAGTGTAATTGATTAACTGGATTGTAGCAGTTCATGGTATCACACCGCCGGCCATCGTGCACCTGAAATTCTTTCGGAAGCAAATGTAAGACAACCTATAACTCCTCCTTCCATGGCAGAGTGTTTAAAGAGAGTTGGGATACTTATTTACTTTGTCTGCTTGTAGCAAAATCTTTACCTGTTGGTTTGAACGATTATTGTGAAGTTCAAGGGCCTCCGGTGTAGGTGGCAACATTTCATAAACACCATTCATTGCTTGATTAAAAATTTGAAGCCTGTCATTATCGGTTTACGTCTGTCTCGGAAGACAATGGACGTGCGCCTGGGTTTGAACGTGAAAATATTGGTTTAGTAGCGACGGCTATGACTGTCAAGTCCAATTCTGGAATGACAGTCTTTGTAGAGAGAGAGAGAGTTGAACACACAATTACAATGACAGGGTCGTCGCCTGCGTATTCGGTTATGATAATACAAATGCTATAACGAAACGCTTACTACGACCCAGACGAGAACACAGGTACGACGTACGGACAGACATAACATCGACAACCAAGTCAATGTCCACGGCCTTTGATAACCACTTGTGGTACACTGGCGTGTCTACCCAACCCAGGCTTTGTAGCAGTTGTTGCTCTTTAAAGGTTGTAGGCAGAGCTCCTCTTTTCTCAGATCCCTCTTCTGCCTCCACAGCTTTTCTCACTTTGTCTCCGCCCTCTGCGTCTCCACTTTACACGGTTAGAAGCAACAGGTTCCCACTTATCTGTGTCAATGTCGTCTGCCTTCATGTCTCTCTTGCAAACATCCTTGAAGGGTAGCATTGGTCGCCCAGCCGGTCTGGAACCTGAAGAGATCATGCTGTAAAGTATATCCTTTGAAATGCGTCCATCCTCCATGCGACAATCATGGCCAAGCCAGCGTAGCCGTTTTGGGACAACATATATCGAAAAGGCTGGGTATTCCCGCCTGCTCTAGGACTTGGTCTTGCGTACTTCTGCCAGAGCGGAAGCGGGCTTGCTCGATATGCAGTACTTCTACAGTCTGGCAGTTGACTTGATGCGATGGAGGATGATCCGCCCCAGAAGTTTGCAGCACATCACTGCGATGATCGTACGTTTCTGCCCCATGTTTGAAATATCCACAAAGCGATTATCAGTGGTGAGTGTATTATTGTCATCTGACGGCGCTTGAAGCATTGGAAGCACACATGTTGTTGTCACATGGGAGTCAGAGCTCTACAGCTACATGAGTGCTACATATTGTCTAGCTTGGTGGAGAGCGAAACATATCTATACTATTATGTTTTGGGGTCAACTTTCGTTTATTTGAAACTTCATCAACGATGTCCTGTGCAATACTGCATTTTCTTTTCTGCCATCGTGTACAACACCAACAGTCCCAAACAACAAGTGCAGAAACATGTATTTGCTGTTTGGGATCACTGAATCAACATTTTCTTGGTTAAGTGGTTGCCAGAATCGGAATGGACTAGGGTTTCCATCAACACCACTTCCTGGTGTATTAATCAATTCCTGACCAGTAGATCAATTACACTTATAAACATTCTAAAACATTCTAATATATATATATATATATATATTTATATATATATATATATATATGTATATATGTATATATATATATGTATATGTATATGTATATGTATATATATATATATATATATATATATATATATATATATATGTATATATGTATATATATATATATATATATATATGTATATATATATATATATATATATATGTATATATATGTATATATATGTATATATATATATATATATATATATATATATATATATATATATATATATATATATATATATATATATATATATATATATATATATATATATATATATATATATATATATATATATATATATATATATATATATATATATATATATATATATATATATATATATATATATATATATATATATATATATATATATATATATGTATATATATATATATGTATATATATATATATATATATATATATATATGTATATGTATTTATATATATATATATATATGTATATGTATATGGGTGGGGGAAAAACTTGGTCACACCAGATTGTTATTGAAATCGCGCTGTAAGGCGACACTTCCCCCCTCCCCCACCTCCCCCACCCGCACGCTTGCGCTTAACCGGCGTGGGGTTCAGGGACCCGCTTAAGCTCTTGGTGGAGTCCAGGGGGCGAAGCACCTGGAAGCTCTGCGATTTGGGACATTTTTTTGGTCCAAAATAGTCCATTTTTATAATGTAATTTCTATTTTTATCATACTTGTCCTACGTCATCCACTCTGCCAATCACTGGAGATAATATGAAAAGTCCATTTTCTCGTACGCTAGGTCTATTAGTATTACGCAAATCAATATATTTTATTATATTATTATAAAATAAAAAAATTGGGAGGGGGCGGAGGGGTAGGCGGTGGGAAAGTACAATATTTCCAATAAGCAAAATTAAGCCCCCCCCCCCCCTCCCTTCCCTCTTTTCTTCCGACACCACTAAGTTATACTCAAAAACGGAAAGAAAGATCGTGTATCAGTGTATGTGGTGAATAATTAGCATTTCTGACTGAGAGCACCGAGATTGCATTCTTACAGGTCTGGTGACATGTAGCAGTTTATACATACTGACATATGTGAAACATTACCATTAATTTCATAAGTACAATTCCCTTTAAATCTTTGAAAACGCAGATTCTGTAGTTTTTGAGTTATGGTCAATCAAAGTATCAAGATTTTAGAATTCAAGCAAACATTGTGATGTCACTAGATGAACACAGCTCAATGTCCTTAAGTAATTCTAAAAAATGAGTTTTCTAATTTAAACCACTTAAAAATTTCTTCATTGCTGGTTACTTGATGCCGCAGAGGTATAATATAACGCTGAGTTTCCCCAATGGAATCAAATGTTGACCTTCGAAATATTGTTGAGAGAGGATTGAAAAACAAAGGATTTACATAAACTAATGGAAGATGTGTTCATCAGCCTATGTCAGCTGGTCAGTACGTCACAAATTATTGCACAATAAGCCCCAAAAATTGGAAATGGTCAAGTTTTAAATTTTGAATCAATAAATCTCAAGTTGCCTCTAGATGTCACTGCCTCTATATGTCACTGCCTATATGTCACTGCCTCCAGATGCCACTGCCTCTAGATGCCACTGCCTCTATATGTCACCGCCTAGATGCCACTGCCTCTACATGTCACTGCCTCTACATGTCACTGCCTCTAGATGCCACTGCCTCTAGATGCCACTGCCTCTATATGTCACTGCCTCTATATGTCACTGCCTCTACATGTCACTGCATCTAGATGCCACTGCCTCTAGATGCCACTGCCTCTAGATGCCACTGCCTCTAGATGCCACTGCCTCTAGATGCCACTGCCTCTAGATGCCACTGCCTCTAGATGCCACTGCCTCTAGATGCCACTGCCTCTAGATGCCACTGCCTCTAGATGGTACTGCTTCTAGATGTCACTGCCTCTAGATGCCGCTGCCTCTAGATTCCACTGCCTCTAGATTCCACTGCCTCTAGATGTCACTGCCTCTAGATGTCACTGCCTCTAGATGGCACTGCTTCTAGATGTCACTGCCTCTAGATGCCACTGCTTCTAAATGTCACTGCCTCTAGATGCCACTGCCTCTAGATGCCACTGCCTCTAGATGTCACTGCCTCTAGATGTCACTGCCTCTAGATGCCACTGCCTCTAGATGTCACTGCCTCTAGATGCCACTGCCTCTAGATGTCACTGCCTCTAGATGTCACTGCCTCTAGATGCCACTGCCTCTAGATGCCACTGCCACTAGATGCCACTGCCTCGAGATGCCACTGCCTCAAGATGTCACTGCCTCTAGATGTCACTGCCTCTAGATGCCACTGCCTCTAGATGTCACTGCCTCTAGATGTTACTTCCATAAACAATGATAATACACGATGACCATTTCCATAGTATTATCAGATTTTGCTAGCATTTATATTGTGTGAACTTGGAAATTGGTTACCTGGTTACAATACAAATCAACTGTATTGTGTTTATGACTTTTGCATCTATAGGAATCTCTGTAATATATCGATGATGTTTTTCAATGAGTCCAATATCGATATCGATAAAGATTTTTCAATAAGTCCAATATTGATGGGCGAGGAGAGAAATTTAAGTGTTTTGCTGCTATATAAAGTTTTAGTTCTTATCTTATGTCGTATGTGATTTGTGGGATCGTGTGTATCATCATTAACTCGTGTCCCTTGATGTTTTGGTGAAGTATCTGACATCACACTTACCATCATTGATTTGATGATTGGCTTTATCTTCTGATATCTGTTCCCAGGGACATGTGTAGCTTTTCGTTTTTTTTTTTTTTTTAGGTGGGAAGGGGGTGAGGAGTGAGATGGGGCCGCTTAATTTCTTAAAACCAAAGAGATTCACTTCCTTAACTTGGTCAATGATTGAAGGTCGTTGGTCCTAAGTTGTAAATGTTGGTCCAAAACTTGAGGATTTAAGGTTTTGGGTCCAAAATTGATGATTATTGGTTCAAAATGAAAGATTTTTGGTCTAAAATATAAGATTTGTCACCAAAAATTGATCATTTTTTATCCAATATTAGAGAATTATGGTGCAAAAGGTCTTTGAACTTTTGGTCGCTGCAAACGTCAAAACTGAAAAATACCACAATCCTAACGAAAAGCATAACAAATTTCTCGGTTGGTCGTAAGGAACCCAAAAAGGAATATTTTTTTAAGTTTAAACATTGTTCATGTTGCTATGGCTGGAAAAATAAATGTCATTGAACTTTTGATTGGTCACTGCATTGGTCAAAAGTTGATACATAGTCTACTCCAATCTTTTCGAAAAGCATACCAAGTGAATCGTTTGATCATGCATAACCCTTAATACAGTATATAGTTTGCCATATCCAGTAAGTCTGTTGTTGGGGTTATAGGGCATGTGGGGCAAAATAAATTGTTCACAGTGCCGCCGATGGGGAAGGGATTTCGCGCCCAAAGTGTACCTGTACCAAATTGTTCCAGAAGAAAATAGGACAGCCTAATTTTAGTCAATCACCTAAAGGGTGTATAATGAAAGAAAAAGCTACATTATCTTTCTTCTGCTCTTAAAATTTCTACACAGTAAAAATCACTTATCTATTTGAAGAAAAAAAATGTTGGCATATATGTTATGATTAGGTTCCGTTTATGGGGGCCTCCGATTCTGAGTTATCCCCGGGCATTGCATCTTTCGATGACAGGATGATAATGGTCAGCATAGCTTAGTGTAGTATGGTTAGGGCAGCCGATGCAGCTAATTGGTTGGGTCCGAGCGAACGACTCCTTCTGTTGAGAAAGTGCCTTTCAATATTTGTTGTCCTTTTATCAGAACTTTGCACGAAAAACGAACCCCCTTTCAAATTCTTAGCTACGGGCTAACTACTGTATTGGAACGGGAAGGGCAGAAGTGGGGATGTTTTAGAGTGAATTGTCTTGTTCTCAACAGATATCAAGAACTAATGATTGGGTTTTGATTAAATTTGGTGTGTACTTTTTCTACTGCTTAAATTGAAGTGAATAAAATTTGGGACATATAGAACAGGGAAAGGGCATAAATGGCTGAATGGAGGGGTGGTGATGTTTAAGGGTGATATCTTATTTCAAATATTCCAATGAATTGTGCTGAACAATGAATTCATGCTCTGAAAGGAAATACAAACAATTAATTTCCTGGACTCAAAAGAAAATCAACTTATGTGGTGTCTGGTATCAAATAAAATCAAAGCAAGTGGTTTGTGCAATGAAACTTGAGAAAACAGATAGGAGCGTGAATCTTGCATGACAGGTATTCAAACAATACATGCTAAGCTTACATGAATAAAACTGGAAAACAATGATATGACCTTTTTTTGGGACATTTTTTTGGTCCAAAATGAGGTAGATAATCCTGAAGTGTTTAGAATGCAAATGAGCAATACAGATTAAAAGAGAGGATAAAACTTGATTGGCCTAGGATTTCTGAGGTACATTGTATTGGGGATGGAGAATGAAGTCGGTATGAATGAACTAGATATTAGGCATGTTGGAATTGCCAAGAAGCGCAGGTATGCACTCGATTTGAGTGCTAAATTGATAGTTTACAGCATATTTTTTTCGAATTAGGCTCTCAAGTTGCACAGTGATTCCTATCCAAAGATCTTTAAGACTTCAACTTTGAACTCTAACTTTATTTCAGTCCGTACCAGTCCTTACGAGAGCCACATCAGGATAACGTTGCATTCAATCAGAAACTATCTAGTGAGGACAACTCAAGATCATATCAGTCGTTTCCCGAACAACTGGTCGAGGATGACGTGGTCAAGAGGGTGAAGAAGTTGAAACTGACCGTTGATAAGCGATTGCGAGACTCTTTGTCCAGCTTGAATAACTTCTACCAAGAAGAGGATGAGATTTCACCTTTGAAGAAACACATTCATCAAATGAAGGAAAAATATATTGAGAAGAAAATTCACGACGACTGGGGAGCCGATTCTATGTACGAGGTTATCATGGACAAGGCTTTGACGAGCAGTGTACTTGCTATGGAAAACGCGCAGGTATTCTACGAAAGTTTTTAAGAATTACACCAAAAACGCACAGATAAAAGTAGTCAGAAATATCCGATATAAGCAAAAAAAATTGTAGGCATCAGTGATGGTCCTTCCCTGAAGATTGTTTGTTAAATGTGTTATTGGTTCATTTCCCATCTAACCTGTTTAAAAGTTTGTAAAACTGGAGTTGTTCTACCGGTGGGTATTTGAATGGAGGGGAAGGAGGGAGAGGGGGTGAGTAGAACTATAAATGTTTGTAACATGTGTGATCTGATCGTGTTAGGTAAAGGAAAATTTATGTCGCAGATTATTAAAGTGTACACTCATTTTGGGGAAAAGATGATATCATACACAACTTTGTTTGGAGAAGGGGTCAAAATCCTCGAAAAAGGGTGGGCTTTGCGTTTACTTTGCACCCCAAAAATTGTCAATGATTACCATGTCTTTGGATTTCATCATAACGTTTTACCACCATAAGCATTAGTGGAAATTGAAACCATAAAACTTGTCATAATGATTTACCCGAACCAAGGTTCGTAACTTCCCTTCATTGTTGAAAAGTAAAATGGTTTTGACTCTATACCCAACGAGTTAAGCGTATTCGTGAATATAACTTTATTCTATCAGGTGTACAATAGTTACATGACCATTCCTCATGCGATTGTGACTAAACGTGGTCTTAAGGATTGGTTCAGGGGTCAAGCAAGGTTATCCTATATTAACAGATTAAAGAGGATTTGAATAGAAGCAAAATAGTGACAAACTAATTTCAATATCTTATTCCGTTAAGGTGATATTAAAGTTGAAAGCTTTGTATTAACTGTGTAGAAATGACTGGTGTAGTAGGTCTACTATAGAAGGTTGGCGCTCTAATAATTACATTATTGACAATTGTTAATGTATTTTAAAGAAAATTTATTTCAATTATTTTCCTCCTATTTTCTTCAGGTGGGTAATTATAATTACCCTTACTAGATTATGTTTTACTACTCTCCTGACATATATGGTTACTAATCCACACAATCGCAGGACAAAATGTGATAGACTACAAAGACTTTGAGGAATCTAGGATGTGACGTCACAACTTGTCTCATTTCAATCGTTTCTAAACAAATGATTCGAAAATGTAAATTAAATATCTTTATAACGCTTCCGTGGATGCTTTCTTTTCCAATTTGTTTTATTTGAAGTCCTCTTTCATATAAAATGAATAGATTTGACACTGATATAATCTTGCAGGAAAGATCTGCTGATAGAAAATTACCTAAATGCATATAATGCGGGGGCACACATAAATTATTACTTATTCAACAGGTGATAATAATTCTGAAAAGCCTATAATTTTTAATTGACTGTGTATGTGTGTGCCTCTTTTTTAAGCATTTTTGTGGCCCGGCTGGAACCCCCTTCTTTTTTAAGCATTTTTTGGTTCGACCCCCCCCCGCCCCTCCATTCTTTTTTTAGTATTTTTGTGGTTCGTGACGCCTCTCATTTTTTTTTTGTGCATTTTCTTGGTTTGAACCCCAAATTCACAAAATGTAAAGGAATCAATCAGGGAGCATGATTCAATCTCGAATATACATTTATTCAATCTTGAATCAACTGTTTATCGACCGTAGGTGGTGTAAGCCACATACTCAAGGCCTCCCCCTCCCCCTCCTTTCATCCCATCCCTTCATCTCCCCACTCCCGCATCTTCTTTCTACCCCGAATACTTGTATTAGAGGTCTATAATGATGATCATTGTTGATATCGTTATTTTTTCGATTCTTTTCAGCTTGGGAAGGAAATTGTTCTTCTGAGAAAAGAACTGGAAGATGCACTTGAAGACGCTAAATGGCATCAACAAGACGTGAGTATTTTACATTGAATGAAAATCATAGTATAACTACAAACCTCACCTGCCACCTCCTCCTCCGGAAACTCTTTTTCCCACTCTCTGCAGGAAAAGTGTTCTTTTCTTCTGGATACCCAGCCATGTTGGCATCCCTGGCAATGACAGGGCTGATACAGCCGCTAAGCTTGCCCTTAACCTCCTCCCTTCCCCTTTTCCCAAAACCCTCTCTGACATCAAACCGCTTATCGCTTCTCTTGTTCGTGACCGCTGGCAAACCTTATGGAACTTCCAAATTGATAACAAACTCCATGTTATCCAGCCCACAATCGATCAAATCCACCATCAACAACCTTTCTCGTGTCGACAACGTTCATATAACTCGTCTTAGAATTGGTCACACCCACCTCACTCACTCCCACCTCCTTATTGGTTCCCCCAACCCTCTGTAACAATTGGCACTGCATCCTCACAATCCAACACGTTCTCCTTGCTTGCCCCTGTACAACCTTCCCAGAGCTTCCCTCGCTCCCACAACTCAATTGCTGAGTTCTTCCAAAAATCCTCCAGATAAAATAGTCTCCTTCCTTCAGCATGCATCCCTTTACAACCATATTTAATTCTCCTCCCCCCCTCTCTACTTTGTTTTGTTTTACCCATGCACCTCTTTCTGGCTTTTGTTCTTGAATTTCTCTCATTCTTCCCTGGTCTCTTTCCTTACTACCTCTAAAATGATCTGACCTCTCAGGCACAATTTGACCTTCGTTGTCGTGGTGCCGTTAAGACCTCATCAAACAAACAAACAAACAAACAAACTGAACTTCACAAAGTTGTAAGTTGACTTTTATTTGGGTAGGTGAAATACAGCCAAGTTTTCGTCTGTTTTTCACAATTTTGGGGATAATTCCCTTCTCGGGGAAAGTACGACAATCAGACAATCGTCTCGCGTAACCAGGTAGCCAAAATTGCAGAAGAGGGATCGGTTTGCTTTGTTGTAAAATGTATTGCATTCTCTTCACTCGTTAAATTAGAAGTACACCCATCTTAGAGGTGTTAAATAACAACTCTCTGCTCAGATTCACCACCATTTTAAAGCTGACCTGCTTTACATATTTAAAGAATTAGTTCAGGGGTCAAGCAGGTCCATCTTATATGAAAGAAGACTTCACAAGAAACAAAATGATGAAGAAAGTATTCAAAAATGGTATTCCGTTAAGGAGATATTTAAGTTTAAAGTTTGGTATAATTTGTGTAGAAACGACTGAAATTAAACTAGTTGTGATGTCAAGGGTAATTGTGATTCACCACCGCCTGAAGTAAATTAGGGAAAAAGTAATTCAAATAGTAAAACATTTCAATAATTTTTCTTTAAAATACATTAAAGGCCAGTTATCGTGCATTACGGGCAGAGATTTTTTTTTGTATTCATGTGTTGTGATTGGTCGAATACCACATAGATCAGGTTACACCTACACAGATGAGCAAATCAGTAATTGTCTTGGAACAAATTACTGTGCGCAAGAATAAAATGTACGCCGCCACAATAAAATCACGACAAATGGCTTTTAACAATTGTTAAGAATATGAGGATAAAGGCACCAACTTCTATAGTCAGATAGTAGACTTACTACACTGTCATTTCTACACACTGACAGAAGTTTATAACTTGAATATTTCCTGAACGGAATAATATTTTTAAATGCGCCCTTCACCATTGTGTTTATAGGAAGATTTCTTTAATTATAAGATGGACTTGTTTGACCACTGAACTAATCATTTAAGTGGCGGACTTTTGTTTTTAAAGGATAAGTGCAGGGGTCAAGCATGTTTATCTGATATGAAAGAGAACTTTAAAAGAAACACAATGGTAAAGAAAGCATTCAAAATCGTATTCTGTTAAGGAGATTTCAGGTTAAAGGTTGGTATCATTTGTGTAGATACGACTGAAATCAGACTATTTGTGATGTCATATCCTCAGATTCCACAGTCTTGATGTATTATATCATATTTCGTCCTGCAAGTTTGGGGTTTAAATATGGGCTAATGCGATATATCAAAAAAAGTAGTAAAACTGAATCTAGGAATGGTATTTATAATATACCACATGAAGAAAGTTTGAAAAAATGTAATTGAAATAGTGAAAAATAGTGAAATAAGTAAACTTTTTTTTAAATACCTTAACAATTGTTAAGAATGGTGAGGATAAAGACGCCAACTTTTCATAGTAGACTTATTACACCAGTCATTTCTACACAGATAAAACAGATCTTTAAACTTGAATGTCTCCTTGACGGAATACGATTTTTAAACGCTTTCTTAACCACTTTGTTTCTTACGATGTCCTCTTTTAGATGGACATGCTTGACCACTAAAGTAATCTTTTAACTTGTGTTACTCGTAAACCAAACGTAGCACTGTCATATGCGGATGGGGCCAGGGGCGTCGCGAGCGTGACATATTGGGGAGGGGGCGTGTCAACTAAATTTGCCCAATTTTGTTTTCAAAATCCCGGAATTTTAAGCAATATAGCTTTTACATATATGATAATATTTGTAGCCCAAGAAGAGGGCGTCCCCAAGGCAGCATCCTCTCCCCACTCTCTTCAACCTGAGCATTAATGACATCAGGAATGACCTTGGCCCCAGCATCAAACGTACCCTCTACGTGGATGACTTCACCATCTTCTACTCCTCCCTAGCTTTCCTATTGTTGAAAATAGGCTTCAAACCAGCCTCAATCAGCTGCAAGTCTGGAGCAACAATAACGGTTTTAGATTCTCCAAAGACAAGACAGTCTGCATGCACTTTTGTCATTTCAACAACCTCCACCCCAACCTGAACTTTGTGCTCAATGGGAATCGCATCCCTAAAGTTGAAAACACAAAGTTCCTTGGTCTAACTCTAGACCCCAAGCTCACCTACAAGCCACACATCACCAACCTGAAACTAAAATGCAATAGCTCCCTCAACATCCTCCGACTGCTCTCCAACACTACTTGGGGAGCTAACCATGCTCTCCTCAAAATTTTCAGGCTCACCATTCGTGCCAAGCTTGACTATGGCAATATTGTTTACTGTGTCGCTCACAACTCATACCTCAACCACATTAACACCATCAAAATGAAGCCCTCAGGCTTTGTCTAGAGCCTACAGGACCTCCCCAATCACTAGCCTTCATGTTGAAGCCAACAAACCCCCTTTCTACTTAGATGTAAAAAGCTTAGCCTCTCCTATGCTTTTAGAGTCCTCACCAACACCCAGAACCCTGTTTACAACCTCATTAGGTACCCCAATTTCTCCTCCCTCTTTGATAGGACTAAAACCCTATCGCCCCCTTCAGCTTACGCATTAAATCAGACCTCTTTCAACTTGGCATCAACCCCGCCACTCTCGGCACCTATTCCTGGCCCACTTTTCCGCCTTGGGCCACCCCCTTCCTTCTGTCCACCTAGACCTCTCCACTTATAACAAATCTCAAACTCACCTAATCTCTTCATCAATCTCCACAACCAAATCAAAGACCAACTCTCAAATTACACCTCCATCTATACTGATGGCTCCAAGGAAGGCAACAAGACAGCTGCTGCTGCCATCATCAAGACATCACCCTCAGTAGCAGACTTCCTGACCACTCATCCATCTTTTCAGCCGAGGCTAAGGCCATTCTCCTCGCCCTCAACTTTATTGAGTACTCTCCTCTTAGTCACTTTGCCATTTTCTCTGACTCAAAGGCTGTTCTTACTTCATTACTCAATCTTAAATGGGATAACCTCACCTGCCACCTCCTCCTCCGGAAACTCTTTTCTCCCACCCTCTGCAGGAAAAGTGTTCTTTTCTTCTGGATACCCAGCCATGTTGGCATCCCTGGCAATGACAGGGCTGATACAGCCGCTAAGCTTGCCCTTAACCTCCTCCCTTCCCCTTTTCCCAAAACCCTCTCTGACATCAAACCGCTTATCGCTTCTCTTGTTCGTGACCGCTGGCAAACCTTATGGAACTTCCAAATTGATAACAAACTCCATGTTATCCAGCCCACAATCCCGATCAATTCCACCATTAACAACCTTTCTCGTATCGACAACGTTCATATTACCCGTCTTAGAATTGGTCACACCCACCTCACTCACTCCCACCTCCTTATTGGTTCCCCAACCCCTCTGTAACAATTGCCACTGCATCCTTACAATCCATCACGTTCTCCTTGCTTGCCCCTGTACAACCTTCCCAGAGCTTCTCTCGCTCCCCACAACTCAATTGCTGAGTTCTTCCAAAAAAATCCTCCAGATAAAATAGTCTCCTTCCTCCAGCATACATCCCTCTACAATCATATTTAATCCTCCTCTTCCACCCCCTCTCTACTCTGTTTTTAGTTTTACCCATGCACCTCCTCTCTCGATCACAGCTTTCTGGCTTTTGTTCTTGAATTTCTCTCATTCTTCCCCTGGTCTCTTTCCTTACTACCTCTAAAATGATCTGACCTCTCAGGCACAATTTGACCTTCGTTGTCGTGGTGCCGTTAAGACCTCATCAAACAAACAAACAAACAAGTTATGTATTTTGCCGGGTCCGCTCGGGCATGAGGATGAGGAGCAGGGATGAAAACTTTTTTTCTGTGTTATTTTTTAATTTATTTTTTATTTTCGTCGTCGCCGTCGCCGTCGTTGTCAGGTTTTTTTTTTTTTTTTGCTTTTCAAAATTTGCAGTCACGATTTCGAATGAAATTTTAGATCAGTCGATTCGAATAAAAATGAATGGCGGATCCAGAGGTGGCAAGGTGTCCCAATTTTCAATTTTCCCTAAAAATTTGCCCTTGTATGTCATTGTGTTGTACCCAACCCTAATCCCCGTCCGCCGGGCCCCCCTCATTCGATGTTCACCAAATAAAAACGCATATTTTAAGTCTATAGAATTTGATATTCATCATAAAAATTTAGACCACAGAAATTGATTAAATATATGTGATTCTCCCTTCAATTTGAGCTATTCAAAAGCAAAAAAGTTTTCGGAGCTTTGCCCACGGACCCCTTGTGGGCAGTTGCGTATCCAGTTTTCCGTGACAGAAGGGAAAGTACCAGAAAATATGACTGCATTATCTGAATTCTGGCTAAACAAAAAATAATAATTTATTAAGCTGTTGAACAAAGTGAATCACTGCTAATTTGATATAACAGTATAATGGACGATTTTTAAACAAAATTTGGATGATTTTTTATCCACCTTTAGCAGTTTAGGCCAGTTTAAAACAAAATTTGGAACATTTTAAGCTAAATTTCTACGGTTTTGAACCAATTTGGGGCAATTTGTAACAAACTTTTAGCAAATTTTAACCAAATTTAGGCAATTTTCGATAAATCTGTGCAATTTCAACCCAATTTGGACTATTAAAAATAATGGGATAAGTTTTAAGCACATTAGGGCATATTTAGCCAATTTGGGAGACTTTTTAGCCAAAATTGGACAATTTCAAACCAATTTATGGCAATTTTTGAAAAACGAGAAATGCATTTCTTTTCCGAATATGTATAGAAAATTTGTCCTACTTGAATATTTTCACTATATAGTTTACTTACGGAATTCCGCCGGGGGAGGGCGGTAAGTTAGTTTCCCACTGACCCCCATTTGAAAACGCCATGCACTGCAGGTCCGCAGCTAAGCAGGGGCACAGACACTGTGGCCCAGTCTCCCAAAACCTTTTTATTATTATTTTTCGTTTTACTTCACGTAAGGGGAAACAGACCTTCGCAAGAGAGGGAGGCGCGTACGGGAAGAGATCTCTCTCAGGGGCGGGGGAAAAACACCAAAAGTTATTTCGCTTACCTCTGTTCAGGGGCGTCGCGAAGCAACTTTTGTTGGGGTGTAGAGCAACTTGAAATTACCTGAAAAAATGTTGGTGGCTCCTGATGAAAAGGACAATTTTTAACCCAATTTTTATTGAGTTTTTAGCAAAGTTTGTCAATTTAACCAATTTTGGGCCATTTTTCGACCTAACTTAGGCAATTTTTAGCAGCACATTTAAGAAATTTGTAGAAAAAATATCAGCAATTTTGAACCAAATTTGGGCAACTTTTATCAAACTTTGGTCAATTTTTAACCCAATTTGAGCGACTTTTAATCAAATTTGGACGATTTCTAATCAAATTTGGACGTTACTTTTTAAACTTTGGACTAATTTTTAACTTAATATTGGCGTCTTTTAAACCAAATTTGGGGCATTTTAAAGCAATTTCGGACCATTTTCAGCCCAAGTTAGGCCATTTCTTAGCAAAATTTTTGGTCATTTCCAACCATATTTGGACTATTTTTAACCAAATTTGGACAATTTTAAACCAAATTTGGTCAATCGCTATTCATACCTGAATATGGTCAGATGGTAGAAAATAATTTCTTTACGAGAAATTTTACCATATCTATATTTTGTAATGATAATTTTTAATGAATTTTGCGACAACTGGGAAAGCAAAACCCCGTCAAGAGGGCAACTTGCCCGTCTCTCCCCCCCCCCCCTGCTTCCTACGCCACTGAGAGGGGGGTACGACCCACACTGGCCATGGGTGACGGGTCTGGCTTATAAATACCTAGAAGTTTTGTATTACTATCTCTGAAAAAGCCAAAAAATCTTCTTTAAAACCAAAAAATCTTCTTCAAAACCAAAAAATCACCTTCAAAACCAAACAATTCTCCTTCAAAACCAAAAAGATTTCTTTCAAAACCACAAAATCTCCTTCAAAACCAACAAATCTCCTTCAAAAGCAAACAATCTTCTTCAAAACCACAATCTCCTTCAAAACCAAAAAATCTCCTTCAAAAGCAAATAATCTCCTTCAAAAGCAAAAAATCTTCTTTAAAACCAAAAAATCTTCTTCAAAACCAAAAAACCACCTTCAAAACCAAACAATTCTTCTTCAAAACCAAAAAATCTCCTTCAAAACCAAAAAATCTTCTTCAAAATGAAAAAATCTCCTTCAAAACCACAAAATCTTCTTCAAAACCACAAAATCTCCTTCAAAACCAAGAAATCTTCTTCAAAAGCAAAAAATCTCTTTCAAAAGCAAAAAATCTTCTTCAAAACCAAAAAATAACCTTCAATACCAAAAAATTCCCCTCAAAACAAAAACATTCTCCTTCAAAACCAAAAATCTCCTTCAAAAACCAAAAAATCTCCTTCAAAAACCAAAAAATCTCCTTCGAAACCAAAAAATCTCCTTGAAAACCAAAATTTGTTCTTCAAAACCCAAAAAGCTCGCGATGAAGTCCGGAGTATCACCTTTCCCTCCGACAACTCCGAGAGCTACAACACCCCTCTCACCCTTTCTGAACTAAACCAAGCCATTCACGACGCTGGCTGTACCTCCAAGAACCCAGATAACATCCCCTACCAGTTCCTGAAACACCTCCCCAACAAGGCCACCACTACCCTACTCACCTTCTTCAACCTCATCTGGTCCTCACACTTCTTTCCTCCTATCTGGAGGAAAGCTATTGTCACCCCCGTCCTTAAATCGGGAAAAGACAGTACCGACCCCTCCAGGTACCGCCCCATGGCCCTCACCTGCTGTCTCTGTAAAATTATGGAAAGGATCATTAATCAGAGACTAAACTGGTTCCTTGAGACCAACAGAATCCTCTCCCCTCACCAAAGCGGCTTTTGGAAACGTCGCAATACCTAGACCAGTTAATTATGCTCGACACCGCTATCCAGGAATCCTTTGCAAAAATGGAACACCTCATTGCCATTTTTCTTCGACCTCGAGAAAGCTTTCGACACTATTTGGAAATACGGCATTATCCGCAAACTTCACACCATCGGCCTCTCCCCATCTTTATTCAAAACTTCCTCTCACCCGGGCAGTTCCAAGTTTGTATTGGCCACACCCTCTCCAACCCCAACCCCCAAGAAGATGGCGTCCCCCAAGGCAGCATCCTCTCTCCCACTCTCTTCAACCTGAGTATTAATGACATCGCGGACAACCTTGGCCCCAACATCGAACGTACCCTATACGTGGACGATTTCACCATCTTCTACTACTCCCCTAGCTTTCCTCTTATCGAACATAGACTCCCATTCAGCCTCAACCAGCTGCAAGTCTGGTGCAACAATAACGGCTTTAAATTCTCCAAAGGCAAGACAGTCTGCATGTACTTCTGTCATTTCAACAACCTCCACCCCAACCCGAACCTCGTACTCCATGGAAATCGCATCCCTACAGTTAAACACACGAAGTTCCTGGGTTTAACTCTAGACCCCAGTCTCTCCTACAAGCAACACATCACCCACCTGATACTAAAATGCAACAGCTCCCTCAAATTCTCACCTCCTCTCCAACACCACTTGGGGTGCAAACCGCCATGCTCTCCTCAAAATCTTCAGGCTCACCATTCGTGCCAAGCTTGACTACGGCAATATTGTCTACTGTGTCGCTCACAACTCATACCTCAACCACCTCAACACCATCCAAAATGAAGCCTTCAGGCTTTGTCTAGGTGCCTACAGGACCTCCCCAATCACCAGCCTTCATGTTGAAACCAGCGAACCCCCCTTCCTGTTAAGGTGTAGAAAACTTAGCCTCTCCTATGCTTTTAGAGCCCTCACCAACACCCACAACCTTGTTTACAACCTCATTACATACCCAAATTTCTCCACCCTCTTTGATAGGACTAAAATCCTATCCACTCCCTTTAGCTTACGCATTAAATCAGACCTTTTACATGTCGGCATCAACCCCGCTACTCTCGGCACCTTCTCCTAGCCTACTTTTTCTCCTTGGGCCTCCCCCTCCCTTCTATCCACCTGGGTTTCTCCACTCATCACAAAACCCAAACCCACCCTAACCTCTTCATCAATCTCCACAACCAAACCAAAGACCAACTCTCAAGCTACACCTTCATCTATACTGATGGCTCCAAGAAATGCATCAAGACAGCTGCTGCTGCCGTCATCCAAGACATCACCCTCAGTAGCAGACTTCCCGACTACTCGTCCATCTTTTCAGCCGAAGCAAAGGCCATTCTCCTCGCCCTCAACTTTATTGAGTACTCTCCGCTCAGCCACTTTGCTATTTTCTCCGACTCAAAGGCTGTTCTTCTTTACTCAATCTTAAATGGGATAACGTCACATCCCACCTCCTCCTCCGGGAACTCCTTTCGCCCACCCTCTGCAGGAAAAATATTATTTTATTCTAAATACCGAGCCATGTTGGCATTCCTGGCAATGACAGGGCTGATGGAGCCGCTAAGCTTGCCCTCAACCTTCCCCTTACCCCTTTTCCCAAAACCCTTTCTGACATCAAACCGCTTATCGCTTCCCTTGTTCATAACCGCTGGCAAACCTCATGGGACTCCCAAATTGATAACAAACTCCACGTTATCCAGCCCACCATTCAGATCAAACCCACCATCAACAACCTCTCTCGTATCGACAACATTCATATTACCCGTCTTAGAATAAGTCACACCCACCTCACTCACTCCCACCTCCTTATTGCCCCCCCCCCACCCCTCTGCAACAATTGCCATTGCACCCTCACAGTCCATCACATTCTCCTTGCCTGCCCCCTGTACAACCTTCCCAGAGCTTCCCTTGCTCCCTACAACTCAATTGCTGAGTTCTTCCAGTAAAAAACCCTCCGGATAAAATGATCTCCTTCCTTCATCATGCTTCCCTCTACAACCATATTTAATTCTCCTCTTCCACCCCCTCTCTACTTTTTTTTTCACCCATGCACCTCCTCTCTCGATCACAGCTTTCTGACTTTTTGTTCTTGTATTTTTCTCATTCTACCCCTGTTTCCTTTCCTTCCTACCTCTAGAATGATCTGATCTCTCATCCACAATTTGACCCTCGTTGTCGTGGTGCCGTTGAGCCTTCATCAAACAAACAAACTATCTCTATGCTGCACACGTGTATGTTTGGTGTTGCCAAGGCATCTCAAAGACTATTACGACCAAATATGCTGTACCTCCAATGTAGTTCTAAAAGTTGCTGGCCCCAGCGGAACAAAGCCAGTAAACTTTCGAAAAGCAGGCATTTTCCGATTTTTTTTTTTAACTTTTGAAGAATGTCTGAAATTTGTTGCAAATAAAGCAAAGTAATTGATATATTTTGGGGGTAAAGTTTTAAAATTATGCAGATTTTTCTGCAACATTTACATCAATTTTCGAAAAAATATAGTTAATAACAATTTTCGGAATAGTCGGAAAATTTGATATCATGATTTGAAAAAAATCGGGAAATTTCCGAATCTGATTCGGAAACAACAAAAAATTAGAACATGATTTGGAAAAATTTAGAACCTGATTCGGAAAAATCGGGAAATATTATATCTGGATTTGGAAAAATCGGGTATTTTAAATCATGATTCGGAATAAATTGTGAAGTTTGATAACATTTTTTGGAATGCTCGGAAAATTTGATATCGTGACTTCAAATTTCCGAATCTGAATCGGAAACAACAACAACAAAAAAGACGATTTGGAAAAATCGGAAAACTTTAGAACCTGACTTGGAAAAATCGGGAAATATTATATCTGGATTTGGAAAAATCGGGTATTTCAAAATCATGATTCAGAAAAAATTGTGAAGTTTGATAAAAGAAATTCGGAATGCTCGGAAAATTTGATATCGTGACTTCAAATTTCCGAATCTGATTCGGAAACATAGAATAAATTAAGAACACGATTTGAAAAATCGTAATATTTTAGAAACTGATTCGGAAAAATTGGAAATTTTTCGATCCAAATTCGGAAATATCGGGTGTTTTAAGACAATTCGGAAAAATCGGGAAGTTTGATAACATTTTCCGGAGGATCGGAAAATTTCAGGTGTTGGTAAAAAAAATTGGAATATACGATTCTTGAAGAAATTATCAATGCTCACTGAAAAAAATTAAGCTACGCTATAGCTTTTTCAATAATCCACACGTTTTGCCCGAATTTTTAGATAGTTTTTCCCGACATTTTCCTCATTCTCAATTACTGAGGTGTGTGACACCTCCCACACCCCTCGGTTGCGACGCCCCTGGATGGGGAAAATATCGTGGACATACTTTTGTAGCTCTTTAGTTGCTGTTTTTTTTTTCTCACGGCCGTCACATTCATCAGCAAAACCTATTATTTATTAACATACATCCTGACAAACCTTTTTCAAGATTCTATATTTTGGATTTAAAAAAATTGAATTTGGGTTTCAATTAAGCTGTTATATCTTAGCCATGCCATGTGGGCAAGTCTTAGTACGGGTGGATGATCCGTCCACCATCCAGAACCCATTTTTCATAAATGGCCGTTATTAAAGTACCCACACACACACGCGCGCACACCCACACTCACACACACACGCGTCTTGTAACACCCCAAACGTGACTTTGAATTTAGATTTCAGGCATAGGCTAACTTGGTTTTTTCATCAAAATACAATAATTGACATCTATATTCAAAAATGAATATTGCAATTATTTCTATGAACATTCCATCTTAGTAGTTTTACCATACTAAGCGGTGACAGCCAGCACTTATGTCAGCAGCACAGTAATTGTGGACATTGACGTGAGTGCACTACTTCCAACCGTGGAGACATAGAAGGGGCTGTTTATTCAGGAATAGCCAGATGACATCAGACCATGCACAAGATACATACCAAAAATACCCTATTTGTATTTCCACTGGCAAACGCGGACAATTTTCAAAAGTACATGAGACTGTAATACACCCTCATTAGTACATAGAAGGTTCCAGTGTGTCCCCGGTTGGAATGTGTTTTTTCCCACGTGTGTCAACGGTTGACGGTGTCTGTAGACGCTCACCCACCCACACATACAAGTTTTGGACAAAAACACAAAAATAAAAAAAGTAACGGTTGGACCTACGCACAGTGGCGTAACGAAAGGAGGCAGGGGTGAGGAATTTCCCCCTGGCCAGAAATTTCCCAAAACTCGGAAAATTTATGGAAAAGATTATGATTGTAAAATAGAAACTCAGTATGTTTTTCGGTCATCCTGATAAAAGCAATCGGTTTTAGTCAGTTAGTAATTAGAGTCTGATTGTACCAACCATGTGAAAAGAATCATATAATTTGCGAAATCCGAATTTTTAGATTGCGTTTCGAGTTACCAAATTTCTTAATCAAAATTTCCAAAGTTTTTTCACAACTTGATCCGACTTTTTCCGCAAAATGTCTTCAGTTTTTGCTCGAGAATATCCGACTTTTTCCTTAAAATTTCCAGTCTTTTCTCAAAATATCCGACATTTTGCTCAAAATATCCCGAGCCTTTTGCTCTAAACATTTCGGGGGAAGTATAGCCACGCCACTGCCACGTAATTTTAGACACTGACTAAGCCACCACGGGCGCGCGGCGGTTTTTTTTTTTCAATATTTTTTCATCCCAAGCCAATTCATTTTGGCGATTTGCAGCGTTCCGGATCAGGTCAACCACATAAAGCGTAATGAAAATTGAAAACTATCGGAAGCAAATGTTCGTATTTTGGTAGAAAGTAGAAAAAACAGAAGGAGTGACGCTGAATGACTGATCTGACAGTCTGAGAGAAAAATACTGATGCGCGCGAGGGTAATAAGCTAATAATCTTATTATTTTTTTTTTTATGGGGCCTAATTGAGTTTTTGCTGTCACGGGTAACTTAAACGAAATCCAAAACTGTTATGAAATACAACAGATATCACTATGGCATTATTGTTTTTGTTTCAGAAATTTCGGAAACTAGGCTCTCCAATGTCAAGAGATCAAAGGCTGCCTAGTACACTGTCAGAAGATTCCGACTCCAGGTATGTATAACGTAATGACTCGAGGTGATAATCTTCTGATTGGAGTTCATTTGAATATCAATTAAAAACACTAATAAACAGGGACGCCTGCATGCGAAAAGAGCAAGGTGTGAAACTCAAGCATAGAGTACTTTCTAGACCTATGAAGTTGAATTTGACATGGTGAGAAATAACTGAACAAATATGGTTCTCGCTTGAGGTGGGGTGGGTGGAAGTTTTTTTAATTTGTTAACGTTTCATCCATAAACATCAATTCATATTGATATTCATACTAAAGAAATATCTTCCGGAGCACAACCGGCTTTTAAATGACGTCAATTTGTTGAGTCATTGGGGTGGGGTGACAAAATGAAAAGCAAGGATACTTTTTTTAACGTTTTATGACGTAAGCATCAATTCATATTTATATTCATACTAAAGAAAGATCTTCCAGAGCACAACCTATTACTTCAACTGTTCAGTGGTCAAGTAAGGGAAGGGCCATTTAGACTTCCCTATTTATATGAAAGAGGTCTTCAAAAGAAAATGGTAAAGAAACATTCACAAATCTTTATCCGTTGATTAGATATTTGAGTTCTCAGGCTGTATCATTCGTGTAGAAACAACTGAAAATCGAATTAGTGGTGGAAGTCACATCCTCAAGTCTCATCAAAGTCTGTATGTATTCTGAGGCCCTCTCTTTGTGTAGAGTTCTCGGGCTGGAGGATTCAGCTTTAGATCTGTGGAAGTGACCATTTTCCAATCCTCATTTCTACCCTCCCCTTTCTGTTCAAAACTTCCCTACTTACTGGAAATTCCAACATGCAGGCTGGAATCTTTACTCCAGCTTATGCAATATCTCAATCACAAATGACACCCTTCTTTCTGACAACCCTGTCGATCTCTTCATATCCAAAATTTGCAAATCGCTAATTTTTCTATCCCCACGTCCTCCTTCACCCAGAAGAACTTTAAACCTTGGTTCACTACTGATTGCACAAAAGAAGCGATCTCCGTCTTTTTAAAACTCATCCTTCCCCTCAAATTCTTAATAATTTCCATATTCTTAGAGCCAAAACCAGGAAATGTTTCATTAAATCTCGGCAAAAAGGAGTCTTAGGAATCCTACGTCGCCTCCTTGGACCTCCAAACCTCTTTCTTTGAAGCTTGAAACATGATCCAAACTTCAAAAAGAAAAGAAACCAAACCGACCGAAAAGTACTTCCAACATCTCTTCCAAAACAACATCAGAATCACCAATCTCAACAACATCTCTGATTGCTTAGTTCCCACTTTTGCCAAGACTTCTTTCAACGAAAATTTCTTCCACCCTTTTCGTTATCTTAAAACCAGGGCTAATCTTTACTTCCAGTCTAACAATCAAGAAACATACAACCTTCCGTTTACCTACTTTGAACTCTTTCTCTGCGCTCAAAAAATCTGGGTCCTCTTCCCAAGGATCTGACGGCATTCCTAATAATCTCTTCAAGAACATTTCCAGGTCTTCCCTCGACATCTTACTCAAGATTTACAACCAACTCTGGTCTTCCAAAACTTTCCCTTACATTTGGAGAGAGGCAATCATTATCCCCATTCCTAAGCCCAACAAAAACCATTCCTAACAACTATCGCACCTCCTGCCTCTCCAAGATTATGGAACGAATGGTCATAGAATTTGCTGGTACGTCGAGAAGAACTCCATTCAAAAACCCACGCAAAATGGCTTTGATCAGAATTGTCTGGACCGTGTACTGAAACGTGAAGCCTTCATCAGGAACCACCGCACCATTTCCATCTTCTTCGACATTAAAAAGGCCTTTGACACAACTTGGCGATATGGCATTCTCAAGGACCTACACTCCTCTGGCCTCAAGAGGTCTCATTCCAATCTTTATCCAGAATTGTTTCTATATATACTTCCCTTAATAAGCTCATTCTCTATACTAGCCTTGAATACTTGAGCATACTGTCCTTTCGACAGTTCTAGTTGAGTTTAAAATGGCGCAAAAGTTTGCAGAAAAAACACTTATTTGACCCATGACCTTTAACCTTTTGATCTCCAATTATTTTTAATTTTTGTTAGAGTTTTAAACCCTTATTCAACTATGCAGTTTGTAAAGATACCAAATAATTCCTTCAAAAGATACAACCCATCACCCAAAATTTGTTTCGTTTGACCTGTGACCTTTGTACCCGAAACCCTTGGAGACATAATTACCGACTAAAATCGAATGTTTTACTTTTGACCCTAAGCACCAAAACAATATCTGAATTTTGTTCTTCTTCATTTATCTTACCCTATATGACACCGCCCACGCTCAGATTTCTCTTAACATTCCAAAGCTATGGGGGAAATGGTTAAATGGGGTCATTAGCTCTGTGACCTTTGACTTTTGACCCCTGACTTTTCGGGGCACAAGTTCATGTACCACAGTATCATGATGCTAACATAGGAATGGAAGACACAGAGAAAAGTTGACACAAGTTGTAAAAATTGTACACAACCGCGATAGAACCTCATAACAATTGTGTACAATTTTACCTAACCCATGTTTTGTAAAAATACCAAACAATTATGTAGAAATTTACATTACTACCAAGTACAAATTTTACACAATTGCTATGTAATGGTTTTACTGAATCGAGTTAGGTAACATATTTACTTACTTTCTCTGTAAAGAATTACTTGGTACTTTTGTATTTTTTACCCAATCCTTGTTATGTAAAATTTTACTTCTTATAAGGGAGTTCTATACGTGCATCAAAATTGTATAAATTTACACAATGCGAGTGTTTCTTCTTTATTTGCATAACCTATCTATGTAAACTGCTTCCTTTATAATGAATGACACAAACAAGAATACATGTACATTTTCATATATTTCTAATAACTTAATTTTTATTTGTAACACTCTGCTTCATAAAAACCAAAACTGCTTACTATACATAGTTATGTTTCTGCTCAACAGAAACAAAAAATATGGAGATATCAACTGGCATCTCTAATCTTACAAAGCAATTAATGAATTAAGTATTGTTGAATGGAAGTTTAAAAAAAAACACACACACATTTTAAGCCAGATAAAAATTGTAACTTCGGGAAAAGTTGTTTTTGTACTCGCCTATGTTTGCCCACATTTTCTATGGGTAACTGCTGCTTGAATTGATTCATTCATAATGTTACATGATTGGGAAATGTGATTGGACTTTTCCACACCATAAAATTATAAACCATTGATCAAAATCAAATACAAGTCACATATCTTACTCAGCATCACATACTGTAGCGGCAGAAGAAAGGGAGGAGGTGAAGGATGGGAGAAGGGAGGGGGGGGGGGACAGAGTATATCTCTGCTGTCATCCACGTGCATTCTGTTAGACAACCAGCATACGATTTAAAACATTAAGCAAATTCAACAATCTTCTGCATGCGCTCTTCATAGCACATGTAGGTATGCCTAATATTTTAAATGGTAGAAAGAAAAAATACCACCATAAAAATGCTCAGTAATACTTGGTATCGCTGTTGTTGGCAAAGTTGCCAATTTATTTTATAGTTATACTAATGTTAGAACTAACTAACGTTACTAAATTAGTGTTAGGCCCCTTACTAGGCCTAACGACATTAAATATTCATCTTGTTTATGTTGTCGATCTGCTTGCTGGTCATTGCATGCACTGCCGGTTAATTTTGTAAATTTGAACACTGCCGTTTTGAAAAACGGCTACATTACAAGGCTGTTCTTACTTCATTACTCAATCTTAAATGGGATAACCTCACCTGCCACCTCCTCCTCCGGAAACTCTTTTCTCCCACCCTCTGCAGGAAAAGTGTTCTTTTCTTCTGGATACCCAGCCATGTTGGCATCCCTGGCAATGACAGGGCTGATACAACCGCTAAGCTTGCCCTTAACCTCCTCCCTTCCCCTTTTCCCAAAACCCTCTCTGACATCAAACCGCTTATCGCTTCTCTTGTTCGTGACCGCTGGCAAACCTTATGGAACTTCCAAATTGATAACAAACTCCATGTTTTCCAGCCCACAATCCCGATCAAATCCACCATCAACAACCTTTTTCGTATCGACAACGTTCATATTACCCGTCTTAGAATTGGTCACACCCACCTCACTCCTCCCACCTCCTTATTGGTTCCCCAACCCCTCTGTAACAATTGCCACTGCATCCTCACAATCCAACACGTTCTCCTTTGCTTGCCCCCTGTACAACCTTCCCAGAGCTTCTCTCGCTCCCCACAACTCAATTGCTGAGTTCTTCCAAAAAAATCCTCCAGATAAAATAGTCTCCTTCCTTCAGCATGCATCCCTCTACAACCATATTTAATTCTCCTCTTCCACCCCCTCTCTACTTTGTTTTTAGTTTTACCCATGCACCTCCTCTCTCGATCACAGCTTTCTGGCTTTTGTTCTTGAATTTCTCTCATTCTTCCCCTGGTCTCTTTCCTTACTACCTCTAAAATGATCTGACCTCTCAGGCACAATTTGACCTTCGTTGTCGTGGTGCCGTTAAGACCTCATCAAACAAACAAACAAACATTACTATAGACTATAATAATTAATATCATTCCTTTATTGCAGGCATAGGCTAGTCGTGTTAGGCTACTGTGAGTCTAGGCCTATGTGTTGTTGTACAGCCTAACGTTGCAGGTATGAAGGCTGAAGCTTACGAAGTTACGGTTGTGCTTGGATGGCATTAATCACAGGTGTTCCAAGCGTTATGGCAACCTATATATGTAGATGAGTATATAGGTTGTCATAACGCTAGGAACACCTGTGGCCAAGGGCGTAGGAAGCCCCAATCAAAAATGTGAGGGCCTTTCGCCCCGAACTTTTTCAGGAACATTAGTTGTTCTGCTTCTTAAAGTTTCAAACAGTCAGACCCGACCTGATCAATAACCAGGTTGGGTCAGATTTTTCCTCTTTATTTTTTTATTCTGAAAATCTTAGTTGTTGTGGAAGTTGGTGCTGAGTATCATATAAGCAATGGATGAAGTCCTTATTGTGTGTTATTTTAATTAATATAAAGTGGTCTCACTATTTGATACAGTAAGTTTGTGGTTATAATTTGCTTGAACAAATTTTTAAAGAAAAGGACAAGTCATGTCAGATAAAAACCCTTATTGGGCTTATTTGTACCCTCTGTGAATATATAACTTTTTCGGCGCTTGTTCTTTTGATTTATTCGATTATAATTTATAATACCTCGGCCCGATCCCAGGTCCGATTTTAGTTTCACCAATTATAATCACTTGAATTGACCACACTTGGCCGTAAAATGTAGTATTACATCGTATACACGGACGTAGCGTCTGCGTATGTGTTACATACAGCATGCAGCTAGTACGTGTACATGCGGGTGATAGGTCACTGCACTGCGAGCGTATGTACTGCCACGTATATAATCGTCTTACACTAACTTAATTGTCTGTTCTTCTTTGTTAAAAAAAAAAAAACTTCCCACAATCGTGAAAATAAATTGGACAAAAATAATACTTTTGAATGAGGGGGTTGAGGTTCGTGGTAAATTAACTTTAAGCCCCCCCCCCCTACCCTTTCCTCCACCTCACCCCCAAGAAAAAATTGTTCCTACGCCGTTGCCTGTGGATTAATGTAGGCTTAAACCCATTCAACTGGTTGTTTTTTTTCAAATCATTTAATGATTCACTGGTAAGTAATATAATCGTGCAACAATTATATGATCATGAAATGAAATAAGAGAACGATTTTCTTCCTTACCTTCAAATATTGAGATGTATTCTTGCAGCCCCATTCTGCCATATCCGCAGCAACGTTTCAACATCCGCTATTTTACACTTTTGCGTGTGCACGTTCGAGATGTGAGAATTTTACTTCGCGACGGAATAACAATGAGTTTTTACATCAGGCCTATGTATTTCGTACATCTCAAGTTACAAAATATGATACGTAAAATAACTTTTAACCAATCAACATGTATTGCGGAGTTTCGTTTACTTTACTCAATGCAATAATTACACAAATGAGGTAAACTAACTGTCTTCTTTACAATTTAAATATGTATTTTAAGACTTACAGAATGGTTTGGTAAAAGTTTTCGACAGATTTTTACATATATTGTGCATAATTTATACGATTTTATTTTACATGTGTAACTTGTGTAAACTTTTCTCGGTGTGTATAGGTATTGCACTTTTGGAATTTAAAATGGCACAAAAAGTACAAATTAGTACATAATAATCCCCAAAATCACATTTGACCTCTTGACCTCTGACCCTAATCAATGAAACAACATCTGATTTTTTTTTCACATTTTTCGTACCCTACTGTATGACACCATTCATATTACGTCACACGTACCATTCCATAATTATACGGAAAATGGTGAAAAGTGGTCAATAGCTCTTTCACCTTTTGACCCCAGAGTCTACAGGACACAAATTCATGTACCAAGATATCATGGTACAAGATAGGGCTGGCATAGTTCTTGTACTTTTGAGTTTAAAATGGCGCAAAATTTTGCATAAGAAAAACTTTTTGACCTTTGACCCATGACCTTTGACCTTTTGACCTCCAATTATTTTAAATTTTTGTTAGAATGTTAAACCTTCCCACCTATTTAATTTGTAAAGATACCAAGTAATACCTTCAAAAGATACCCCATTATCAAAAGCTTGTCCTATTGACCTGTGCCCTTTGTACCCCAAAACCTTGAAGACAAAAGTTCCGGGCAAGGGATACCCGTTCCACAAATTTTGGGTTGTGTGTATTACAGTTTTTGAGTTATAAGCGACACAAAATTATTGTTGCACACACACATCCACACACGCCCACACTCACACACCCGCACCTACACACACACAAACACAAACAGACGCAAAAATCACCAAACTTTGTCCCGTTCCAAAACTTATGACCCCTAACCCCTAATATAAAGTCATCATATGAGACCCCTGGTGGCCCCACCAGCCCCCCCTCCTCCCCTCCCCCTATCATCCTAATATCAAGGGGTTTGGCCATGTAATGTAGGAGGTATAAGCAGTTATTACAGTTAAGTGACGACAATATCTCATCCCAACATATATGTTTATGTAGGTGATGAAATAATAATTGGATATGTCAGGAACTTTAGAATATAGTAAACAGAATCTTGTTAGGGTATTTATAATTTACCACCTGAAGAAAGTAAGAGGAAAACTAATTCAAATAGTAAGTAATTTCGATAGTAAAATACATTAACAATCGTTAAGAATGTGAGGATGTCGGACGCCAATCTTCCATAATACAGTAATAGTATACAGGTATACTTATAACATCAGTCATTTCTACATATAAGACTATAAACTTGAATGCCTTATTACAGAAATAAGCTAGCATGAATATCTCCTGAACGGATTAAGATATTGAAGTAATTTCTTCACTAGCTTGTCTCTCTTAAAGTCCTCTTTCACGTAAGATAAACTTGCTTGACCACTGAACTAATCCATGATGGGGCGCCAACCTTTCATGGTAGACTTAGTACACCAGTTATTTCTACTCAGCTGGATCAGAACTTTTAACTTGAACAGTTGAATATCTCATCAACGGAAAAGATATTGAAGTAGATTCTTCACCAATTTGTTAATACTAAAGTTCTCATTCATCTGTGCATATCAGGAAAAAACTGCCTTGACCACTGAACTAATCCATTCTGTAAAGTTCTTTAGTTTTAGGGAATACGTGGCTCAGTCTATTGAGCGTACAACGGAGATGCTGAAGGTTTGAGGTTCGACAACGATTTAACCAGCGATTTTCCATATGAACCATCTGGCCACACGTGACACCAAGTTCATAGGTTGGTCATTTACATATGCATCCCACTTTCTGCCGAGCAAGCCATTGGGAAAAGTTGCCAGTGGTAGGACGGCGCTCACCGTCCATCGGCTGTGGGCGTTAAATGGTGGTCCCGATGGCGATGATACGCTTCTTAACCCTCCCCCCTTCCCCCCTTCATTTTGGAAAGTGAGGGGTGAAAACCCGGTGTTCATCCACTTCCAATTCAAATTGATGTTAGCCCAATATGAGGTTGTTGCCGTGTTTCCAATCGCGGGAGAATCATTGCAAACAAACAAACAAACGTGTTTAATGCTTTGAACAAAAGACGCCCCGTTTGCTCTTGTCCTTGTTTATAAGCATTTGTTGGTCTTTGTCCCAAAATGAATCCCTCAAAAATCTTTCATATGATTTTTATACCAAATTTACTTCAGGCTGGGCATTCGGTGGAAGTCTATGAATTGTGTCACCTGCCCCACCCCTCGCTCCCCCGATCTTACATCTCATAATTGATTTATATTATAAATGTTATATTTTGTTCATTTAGCTCAACTGACACCTCTTCCCCGGACACGCAACTTTTGAGAGGAATTTCGCAGAGAACACAGACTATTGAAGAGGGTTACTTAACCCCTTCGTGTACCGCATATTCAGGAGGTTCGGTATTTTCACAGACAGGGAGACGAAAGCTTGAAGTTCCCCCCAACCTAAGAGGTGGGTTTTATTCATTTATATTTTTGATAAAGAGAGGCCGGCTGGGAGGCGGAAATATTTCGGATCAAATTTACTAACGGCGCAGAATTTACTTATTGGAGGGGGAGAGTATGAGGGTGACTTCCTCTTTTAACGCCCGAAGGGTCGCTTCCGGTGATTTTCCAAGGTCCTTACCTTGACCTTATTATTATCTGTGCCCTGCGGCACATAAGGCAATGACGCTTGCTCTCCAACTTCACGATCCTCTGCGGCTCTCCGTACCTCTGCCCAACTTCTCCACCCATATTTATCCCTCTCTTTTGTCACCGTCCACCTCCATTCTATCTTCGGTCTTACAACTTTACTTTTTTCCTCTGGTACCCACTCCAATGCTACTACTTAAATGACTCGTCACCTCTTGCCTCATCACATTCCCATTCTAATTCCATTTACGTCTTCTTAATTCATCACTAATTCTATTCACCCCTGTTAACTCCATGACTCATCTCATTGCTCAACAATTCTGTCGAAGGTATTCTTAAAAGTCGTCTTAAGCAGTTGAACTGAAATGCATCTAGCTTTTGTTCTTCCCTCTCTGTCACTTTCCAAGCTTCGCTTCCATATAGTTATACTGACTGTACCTCATGTTTTGAACAGTATTGCCCTTGTTTTCCTGCCACTCGCCCTTTTTTTCATACTCTCCTCATGACTTAATGCGCATCTTGCCTTTTCTGGTCTATTTTTGATATCTTCTGTTCCACCTAAATCGTTACTGACTTTAAGGTCCTATACATACAAAATCCTCAACGTCTTCTACCTCCTCGTCTCCAATCTTGACCGTCGTTTCTACCCTAGTGTTCATTCTCATGTGCTTACATTTCCTTACATGTATCTATCTTCATACCAATCCTTCTTGCCATCTCTTTCATCCTCTCTTGTCTTCCTTTGGATGTGGTTATGTCTAGCAGTCTAGCTGAGAGCAAAGCAATATCGTCTGCGAAGTGTAGATCTTCGAGTAGCGAAGTAAATCTTCATCTGATGCCTGTTCTTTCACCTACTACCGCCTTTTCCATCATCCAGTCTATCATCCAGTCTATCATCCAGTCCATCATCCAGTCCATCATCCAGTCCATCATCCGGTCCATCATCCAGTCCATCATCCAGTCCATCATCCAGTCCATCATCCAGTCCATCATCCAGTCCATCATCCAGTTTATCATCCTGTCCATCATCCAGTCCATCATCCAGTCCATCATCCAGTTTATCATCCTGTCCATCATCCAGTCCATCATCCAGTCCACCATCCAGTCCACCATCCAGTCTATTGCCAGTGAGAACAGGAAACAACTCATTACACACCCATGTTTTACACCAGATGTTATTTGAAACCACTCATGTCAATTCACCGCCATCTACAACTGCACATCTTACAGTGATCTTAACAATTCCGATGATCTTGTTAGGTATCCAGTACTTTCTCATGCTGCTCCATAAATTTGCATGGTGTAGGGGATCCAACGTCAATAAAATGCACACACAAAAATGTGTTCCACTCATTTGACTGCTCCAGTCTGCCAGTATGTTACTCAATATGAAAATCTGTTCGTTGGTCTTTTGGCAAAGCCTGCTTGTTTGTCTCAAAACCTTGTCCACTCCCTTCTTCAGTCTATTTATCAGTACACGACCAAATACTTTACTCATCACTAGTAGCAATGTTACTCCTCTCCAGTTACTACAGTTTGTAAGGTCACCATTCTTTGGCATCTTTACGATTAACCCCTTGTTCCATCTTCTCTTCTGTCCATATGGCATTGAAGAGATTCGTCATTCTTTCCTACCGACGCATCCATGCCAACCTTTAGCATTTCTGCTGTCACTTGGTCTGTGCCTGGGGTGTTACCATTCTTCGTCTGTCTTAATGCATCCTGCACTTCATGCCTAGTAATCTCTTCTCCTCAACTTCAACTTCTTTTTCAATCCTCTCGTCTCTCATGCACCCATTTTGTTGGTTCGTCTCTTTCCACCTTGCTGTATTCCCTGTTTGTCCTTTATAATATCCTTACCTGTGTCCTTTACAACAGCTGGGCTACTTTTCCATTTCTCTGTAACCTTTTGCGTTAATGTATAAACATCTTTCATTCGTCCATTTTCTGCTGGCTGCTTTCTGAGCATCGTGTGAGACTAAACTGGTTTCTTGAGACCAACAGAATCCTCTCCTCCCACCCAAGCGGCTTCCGAAAACGTAGCAATACCCTAGACCAGTTATTTACGCTCGACACCGCTATCCGGGAATCCTTTGCAAAAAAAGGAACATCTTATTGCCATATTTGTTGACCTCGAGAAAGCTTTCGACACTTCTTGGAAATACGGCATTACCCGCAAACTTCACACTATCGGCCTCAAAGGCCATCTCCCCATCTTTATTCAAAACTTCCTCTCATCTAGGCAGTTCCAAGTTCGTATTGGCCACACCCTCTCCAACCCGTACTCCCTTCTGTCCACCTGGGTTCCTCCAGATAAAATAGTCTCCATCCTTCAGCATGCATCCCTCTACAACCATATTTAATCCTCCTCTTCCACCCCCTCTCTACTCTGTTTTTAGTTTTTCCCATGCACCTCCTCTCTCGATCACAGCTTTCTGGCTTTTGTTCTTGAATTTCTCTCATTCTTCCCCTGGTCTCTTTCCTTACTACCTCTAAAATGATCTGACCTCTCAGGCACAATTTGACCTTCGTTGTCGTGGTGCCGTTAAGACCTCATCAAACAAACAAACAAACCTGGGCTCCTCCACTCATCACAAAACTCAAACCCACCCTAACCTCTTCATCAAGCTCCACAACCAAATCAAAGACCAACTCTCAAATTACACCTCCATCTATACTGATGGCTCCAAGGAAGACAACAAGACAGCTGCTGCTGCCGTCATCCAAGACATCACCCTCAGTAGCAGACTTCCCGACTACTCAACCATCTTTTCAGCCGAGGCTAAGGCCATTCTCCTCGCCCTCAACTTTACTGCTATTTTCTCCTACTTAAAGGCTGTCCTCACTTCTTTACTCAATCTTAAATGGGATAACCTCACATGCCGCCTCCTCCTCCGGAAACTCCTTTCTCCCACCTTCTGCAGGAAAAGTGTTCTTTTCTTCTGGATACCCAGCCGTTGCCAGCCATGCTGGCATTCCTGGCAATGACAGGGCTGATGCAGCCTCTAAGCTTGCCCTCAACCTCCTACCTACCCCTTTTCCCAAAACCCTCTCTGACATCAAACCGCTTGTCGCTTCCCTTGTTCGTGACCGCTGGCAAATCTCACGGAACTCCCAAATTGATAACAAACTCCATGTCATCCAGCCCACAATTCCAATCAAATTTACCATCAACAACCTCTCTCGTATCGACAACGTTCATATTACCCGTCTTAAAATTGGTCACACCCACCTCACTCACTCCCACCTCCTTATTGGCTTCCCCAACCCCTCTGCAACAATTGTCATTGCACCCTCACAATCCATCACGTTCTCCTTGTTTGCCCCTGTACAACCTTCCCAGAGCTTCCCTCGCTCCCCACAACTCAATTGCTGAGTTCTTCCAGAAAAATCCTCCGGATGAAATTATCTCCTTCCTTCATCATGCTTCCCTCTACAACCATATTTAATTATCTTCTTTCATCCCCTCTCTATTTTGTTTTTGTTTCAACCATGCACCTCCCCTCTCGATCAGAGCTTTCTAACCTTTTGTTCTTGAATTTCTCTCATTCTCCCTCTGTTTCCTTTTCTTCCTACCTCTAGAATGATCTGACCTCTCAGGCACAATTTGACCTTCGTTGTCGTTGTGCCGTTAAGTCCTCATCAAACAAACTACCCTCAGATCCGGCGATTTCCTGGTGCACTGCGCCAGGGACACTCAATACACCACCCTCTTCTCCACCAAAACCCTAGCAAACACTGGTTTTGACATTACAGTCACCACCCACCGTTCCCTGAAGTCCAGCAAAGGCGTCATAAGAACCAGAGACCTTGCTTACTTGACCAATGATGACCTCGTAGAGGAACTGGCTAGCCAACACGTCATTGAAGCTCGTCGTCTCGTTCTCAAGAGAAACGGAGCCGAAACACCCACCTATACCATCTTCCTTACTTTCACCACACCAATTCTCCCCTCCCACATCATTTCCGGCTACCTAAGAATTCCAGTCGCCCCTTACATTCCCAACCCTCTACCTTGTCATAATTGCCAGAGGTATGGCCATGGGAAACACTCCTGCCGCAACAAAGCGCGCTGTGGTAACTGCGGAGCCCCAGACCATGACAACACCGCCTGCACCAACACCCCACTCTGTACAAATTGCGACTGTAATCACCTAGCCAACCATCCCTCCTTCTCGAAAGACTGCCCCACCTGGCTTCAGGAAAAACAAATAACTAAACTTAAAACCCTTAATCCCAACATAACTTACCCAGAGGCCAGGAAGCAATTCCTCGCTTCCCTCCACACCAAGCCTTCCTACACGAGCGCAGTCTCCTCTAATACCAATACCGCCTCTCCCTCCCCCTACCACAACTAAACCTGACTCACATGCCCAAACCGACCTCACCTGGCTCTTCTTACCTAGTCCTAAGCCCATCACCATCACCAACAACCCAACCACACCCAATACCCAAACCACCTCCACCACCACTTCTCTCCTCAACCTCCCTTCCTTCTCTAAAGCCCCCACCGCCCCCTACACCAAGACCTCTAATACCATCACACATCAAACTAAAACCAACCAGGCTAACAATCAACAAAGCAACCAACAAACAACAAACCAACACCAGCAAACAACCAATCAACAAACAAACAGCCCGCCACCCAAACCCACATGCATGACACTGAAGAGAATATGGATTGTTTGATTACCGAACACACCGATCATACTTCTCGTCGAACTTTAAAAAACAATCGCTCCCAAAGAAACAGATCCAAAGAAAAAAACAAGCCAACTCAGACCCAACAGATCTTCTTCCAGATAACCCCCTGCCTCATATGGCGTGCACCACAAACAATTACAATAGCACCCACAACATTATACAATAGAACATCAGAAGCCTAAAGGCCAATTCGGAAGAAGCCGACCTACTGGCCACCACCTTCAACCCAGTCATCTTCTGCTTACAAGAAACCTTCTTAAAAACCACTGTCCATTACTCTCTCAATAACTTCACTTGCTACCATAAACTTCAAGTGGACGCTGACAAGGCCTGTGGGGCGTCTCCATTCTCGTTAGACACGATATTGCACACAACCCAGTTCATGTGAACACCGACCTTCAGGCCATCTGTATATCTATCTCCCTCCACAAAACCATCACTCTTTGCAATATCTACCCCCCCCCCCCTCCCCCAACGCTTACATTCAAACAACCAGCCTTAACAACCTCATCTCTCAGATTCCCACCCCCTTCATCCTTCTTGGTAACTTCGACGCCCACAACCCCCTGTGGGGCTCCTATACCATCACCCCCAGAGGCAAGCTCGTCGAAAACACTCTTCGACAGCACAGCCTGTCCTTGCTCAACACTAACTCTCCGACCTACCTTCATCCTGCCACAGGCTCCCTCACCTGTATTGACCTGTCTATCTGTTCCCCTAACCTCCTCCTTGATTTTAACTGGAAGGTCTTTGCAGATCTCTGTGGTAGTGACCATTACCCTCTTCTTATTCACTCCAACCTTCAAACCCCCACCCCAATTGGAACCTCGAGAAGGTCAACTGGCCCCTTTTTAAAACCCTCTGCGACTCACACCTCTCCCCTCGTCTCCTCGAGGATGATGATCCCATGTCAGTTTTCAGTAACATCCTTATCAACATCGCCACCTGCTCCATTCCCAAAACCTCCAAACCCCCCAATCATCCCCCAACCCCTGATTCACACTGATGACTGCAAAACCGCCATCAAGAACAGGAAAAGGGTCCTCAGGAACTTCAAAACTAACTCAACCACCCACAACCTCAACCTCTTTCGTATCAGCCGAGCCAAAGCCAGGCGCACTATCAAGGACAGTAAAACCACCACTTGAAACAACTTCATCTCTTTTCTCACCACCAACACCCCCACTAAGAAAATTTGGAGAATGGTTAACAGCTTCCACGGCAGGGTGAGCAAGTCTCCCATCTCCCTGGTTAACAGCTTTCACGGCAGGGTGAGCAAAACTCCCATCTCCCCCATCCCCTTCTCACCACAAAAAAAGACATCGTTAACCACTTCGCTGCCTATTTCAGCAACATCTCGTCGTCGGCCAACTACCCCGATGCTTTCAAAGCCAAAAAAGCTCACGATGAAACCCAGAGTATCATTTTTCCCTCCAACAACACCGAGAGCTATAACACCCCTCTCACCCTTTCTGAATTAAATCAAGCCATCCAAGATGTTGGCTGCACCTCCAAGGGCCCAGATAATATTCCCTACCAATTCCCTCCCCAACAAAGCCACCACTACCCTACTCACCATCCTTAACCACATCTGGTCCTCACACTCCTTTCCCTTTATCTGGAGGACAGCTATCGTCATCCACGTCGCCAAACCGGGAAAGGACAGTACCGATCCCTCCAGCTACCGCCCCATCGCCATCACCTGCTGTCTCTGTAAAATCATGGAAAGGATCAATAACCAGAGACTAAACTGGTTCCTTGATACCAATAGAATCATCTCCCCTCACCAAAGCGGCTTCCGAAAACGTCGCAATACCCTGGACCAGTTAATTACGCTCTACACCGCTTTCTGGGAATCCTTCGCAAAAAAGGAACATCTTATTGCCATCTTTTTTGACCTCGAGAAAGCTTTTGACACTACTTGGAAATACGGCATTATCCGCAAACTTCACACCATCGGCCTCAGAGGCCACCTCCCCACCTTTATTCAAAACTTCCTCTCACCCACGCAGTTCCAAGTTCGTATTGGCCACACCATCTCCAACCCCTATCCTCAAGAAGAGGGCGTCCCCCAGGGCAGCATCCTCTCTCCCACTCTCTTTAACCTGAGCATTAACGAGCATCAAACATGCCCTCTACGTGGGCGACTTCACCATCTTGTACTCCTCCCCAAGCTTTCCTTTTGTCGAAAATAGGCTTCAACTCGACCTCAACCGGCTGCAAGCCTGGTGCAACAACAACGTTTTTAAATTCTCCAAAGACAAGACAGTCTGCATGCACTTTGTCATTTTAACAACCTCCACCTCAACCCGAACCTCGTGCTTAATAGCAATCGCATCCTTAAAGTTGACCACACTAAGTTCCTGGGTTTAACTCTAAACCACAAGCTCTCCTACAAACAACACATAATCAACCTAAAACAGAGTTGCAACAGCTCCCTCAACAATCCCCGCCTCCTCTCCAATACCACTTGTGGTGCGAACCAGCATGTTCTCCTCAAAATCTTCAGGCTCACCATTCGTACCAAGCTTGACTACGGCAATATAGTCTACTGTGTCGCCCACAATTCTTACCTCAATCACATCCAAAGTGAAGCCCTCAGGCTTTGTCTGGGTGCCTACAGGACCTCCCCAATCACCAGCCTTCATGTTGAAGCCAACGAACCCCCTCCCCCCCCCCCCCTCCCTTCTGCTAAGGTGTAGAAAACTTAGCCTCTCCTATGCTTTTAGAGCCCTCACCAACACCCAGAACCCTGTTTACAACCTCATTAGATAACCCAATTTCTCCACCCTCTTTGATAGGACTAAAAGCCTATCCCCTCCCTTTAGCTTACGCATCAAATCAGACCTTCTCCATCTTGAAATCAAGCCCACCACTTTCTACTGGCCCACTTTTCCTCCCTGGGCCACTCTTCTCCCTACTATCCACCTGGACCTCTCCTCTCATCACAAAACCCAAACCCACCCTAACCTCTTCATCAACCTCCACAACCAAATTAAAGACCAACTCTCAAACTACACCTCCATCTATACTGATGGCTCCAAGGAAGGCGACAAGACAGCTGCTGCTGCCGTCATCCAAGACATCACCCACAGTAGCAGGCTTCTCGACCATTCATCCATCTTCTCGGCCGAGGCCATCTTCCTCAACATCAACTTTATTAAATACTCTCCGCTCAGCCACTTTGCCATCTTCTCTGGCTCCAAGGCTGTCCTTACTTCATTACTCAATGTTAAATAGGATAACCCCACATCTCACCTCATCCTCCGTAAACTCCTCTCGCCCCCCTTCGTAGGAAACATATTCTTTTCTTCTGGATACCCAGCCATGTTGGCATCCCTGGCAATGACAGGGCTGACGCAGCTTTCCCCTACCCCTTTTCACAAAACCCTTTCTGACATCAAACCGCTTATCACTTCCCTTGTTCGTGGCCGCTGGCAAACCTCATGGGACTCCCAAATTGATAACAAACTCCACGTCATCCAGCCCACCATTCCGATCAAACCCACTACTTACAACCTATCCCGTGTCGACAACGTCCACATTACCCGCCTTAGAATAGGTCACACCCACCTCACTCACTCCCACCTCCTCATTGACTCTCCCCCCCCCCCCACCCCTTTGCAACAATTGCCATTGAACCCCCACAGTCCATCACATTCTCCTTGCTTGCCCCTGTACAACCTTCCCTCGCTGCCCAAAACTCAGTAGCCGAGCTCTTCCCAAAAAAAAAAAAACTCCGGGTAAAATTATCTCCTTCCTTCATCATGCTTCCCTCTACAAACATATTTAGTCCTCCTTCCCCACCCCCTTTCTGCATTATTTTTCCACCCATACACCTCTCTCGATCCCACTTTTCTGGCTTTTAGTTCTCGTGTTTCTCTCAATCTCCCCTTATTTACTCTCCTTCCTACCTCTGGAATGATCTAACCTCTCAGGCACAATTTGACCCTTGTTGTTGTGGTGCCCTTAAACTCTCATCAAATAATCATATTTTTCTTTAAGAAAACGTATTATATTCGTATTTTTACGGTCATTCGACCATATTAGACATGATTTCAGAAAACATTTGAACAGTTTTTAAGTTAGTTTTTAGTTAGCTAGACTTGTGCGCCGGTCGGTGGCTACGGCGCTACCTGCGCACAAGTCTAGCGGCGCTTTAGACCGCGTCCGCTGGAACTATTGGCCAGTCCGCCCATGTTGATAAGATCATATCACATGTTAATGCAATGGCGTAACCAGTGAGAAAGAGGTACTCGCAAAGGTATAGATGTGAGAACATTGCTCCCTGTACCAGCTTATGCATGTGAGGACAAAAACAAATAGCGTGTCCTCACTTCCTTGACACCTGTAGCAGACTTACCATGGTTGATAGAACAATTAGCATAGTTGTGCTCGATTAAAACATTAGCATAGTTGTACTCGTTTAATGCAAAATTAAAATAATCCATACATTTCATCGATTTCCTCACCGTTCCACGGTTTGCATTTAGAGAGACATTTTCATTTGAATATTTTTGAAATGATCATGAATACTGCTGCTTCCACCATTTTCATACAATGATATGCCAGTTTAAAAAGCATTGACGCAGCAGGTTGTGTCCAAAATAGTAAGTGTTTTGTCCAAAAATGAAGAATTTTGGTGCAAACTTGAAAAATTTCGGTCCAAAATTGACGATAAATCAGTTGATGCGAATAAAAAAAATGCCAATATCTCTGTTTTTCTAGAATTCGTTTGATATTTCAGGTAAAATATATTTATGGACAAATCTTGGCACACCACTGACGCAAGCTAAGGAAGACCAAAGGGCTTATGTATGCAATGCAAAGTTACCACTGCAATCACTGCACGAAGGCATGTACCTCAATGCTACTACCTAATGCAAGTTTTTGCTACCCAAATATACACCTCAAAGCCAACTTTTGCGGAAAAACATTTGTAGGCGTTTTTAAGGATGGATGTTTATGCCCATCAAAAGTTCGAACTAAACTTGAAATCAATTCCAGAAATATTGTCCCTTATCTGCTTATTTCTTTTCAAAGGTACAAAGTATCTCAGCATCACCAACAGCTGTTCCACAACATACAGTTACGAATCCGTGGATGATATCCGAAGTGGTTGTTGTTACGGACTATTTTCGTGTTTTCCCGGACGCAAAGGAAGAGAAAAAAGGTGGTCAGAAAGACACTGTTAAGCATGACCACAAACAAGTCTCCTGAAGTACTATTATCATTTCAATGGAAGCACACCATTAATAAAGGACTAACGATGCGAGAAAATTATTGTAACTAGACAAACTTATTCATGACGTGTTTATCTGTTAAATAATTTGACTGCTATTGTTTTGGACCGACGAAGATAAGTAGAAAAAGAAGGGCCAATTGTAAATCATGAATATACGGAACTTCTACATGGATATAGGCGGGATTTGTCCACCAGGTGGGGGTGGGGGAAGTAAAAAGTGTGTGTACGGGAATCCCAAATCGCGCTTAGATACAAAAATCACCACATAAAAGATATAAAATCGAAAAAAAGTGTGTGTGTGTGGGGGAGGGGGAGGGGTAGGGGAGGAAATAAAGGCTCTAAATTTTACTGCACAACCGTGACAATTGTTCATCGTGTAACCGTTTAAGGAGAGTTATTACAGGATTAACTTGAAAGTCCATCTCTTATGAGCAGATTGTGCACAAGAAACAAAATGGTAAATAAACCATTGTAAAACCTTATCTGTTAAGTGTTATGTCAATATTTCAGTTTACTAAATAATGTTTATACTTTGGGCTTGACTTAAAGACACAAAGGAAAATAACTTTGCAAACTATAAACAGGTAAATCTCACTAGCGATGAACAGGTCAATCAAACCAGTGGTCCAGTGCAACTTGTAACCAGGAATTTGTATGGTTATAACCAGTGGCATAGTTAGGACTTTTTTTTCCAGGGGCGGGGGGGGCTTAGGCAAAATTTCCTAATAATATGCCTAAGGGCTTTATTTCTATAGCCTAACACTTGTTTTACCACTGTGGCGTGGCTAGACTTTTTCCAAGGTGGGGAGGGGGAAGAGGCGTAAGAAGCGGCTCGTTAAGATGCAAACTAGGAAATATTCAAATACAATTGAAAAATTTTGATTAAATTGAAGGGAAGTTCGGTAAAATGTTCCAAAATTAAAAAAATGGCCAACAAATTTCCGAAAATTCCAAATAATTAAAGGAAATTTCCCGAAAATCGAAAAACCTGCCTGAAAATGTTCCAAAAATCGAACAAAATTGTCCCCAAATTAAAGAAAATTTCTCAAAAATTGAAGGAAGATTTTCGAAAATTTGAAATTTTCCGACTTTGTGAAAATAGAGACCTTGTTTTCGATTCGTTTTTTAACCAATTTTTTCCGGTTTTCTGTGTGCACAAATGTAATAAAAAAAGTAGCCCATTTTCCGGGCAGGGGAAAATTGCCCACACTAAATCCACCCCTGATTCCTACGCCACTGGTTGGTTATATCCCCTCCTTTGAGGTGATCCTTCGCACGCACCTGATTTCTGCCAGTGGCCTGGCAAACTTTTCCGAATCATGTTCCAATACCTTCCGAATAATGATGAAGCCTTTTCTAACTATTTGCACAAAAAAAAATGATTTATTCTTAAGGCTCCATAATTTGCACGTAGCACACCTTTCTTATGCAAATTTGGAAGGTTTAAATTCAATGGCATTTGTTAGACCAGGGAAGTGACATGATAACTGGAGAATGTCACTTCCCTGGTCAAACATGGTACACCATCTCCCTGGTCAGAGCAAGTTGCAATTCTTTCTTTTCTCAAATTTAAGGATAAATTCAGTGGTCAAAGCGTGTTAATTCTTTTACCTGTTTACACAGAACAACAAATGGTTAAGAAATTATTCAAAAATCCTGGCATAAAGCAGTTTAGGGAACATTTTAGTTTCAACAGATGTGTAAATGACTGATACAATAGAAATGACATCACAGCTTCACATTCCTCGTGTCTGTATTTTATTTTATTTTTGAGATGTGACCTAACAACTGTTGCTATTATGTAAGAAGATATGGGAGGTTTTGATATTTTCAATTACCAGAATCGTAAAAAAAAATCAAACAAGTAGTATGATTGTCATGCATGTTCGATTTATAAAGTAAACTTCCTGTTACTAGGGAGAACCTACCAGGTATTATGAGGGGTGTTACACACCCAACACTTTCGGATAAATCTATCGGAATTTTATGTCTAGTCTGTATAGTATTGGACAAGGCAAGTCGCTCATGGTAAGTTAATGCTTATGTAGAAAAACTGTTGACAAATCTGTCGGTATTCTATGCCTACTCGGTATAATGGTCACGTTAAGTCGCTAATGGTCACTGCCTATGTAGAAAAAGGAGTTTGGGAAATCGGGGATGCTTTTTCACATAATTTCCTCTACCTTGGTCGCCAAAACTTGGGACCTTTTTGATATTTTCAGGGTGAGGGTATTTCCGCAACCTCCACATCCCTGTTGTATGGGCCATACTGTATTCTTAAATCGACCACACACAACCTCAAGCTCTTTCGCGTAAGCCGCGCCAAAGCCAGGTGCACTATCAAGGACAGTAAAACCAACACTTTGAACAACTTCTTCTCTTCTCTCACCACCAACACACCCACTAAAAGATTGGGTTGGTTGACCACACTAAGTTCCTGGGTTTAACTCTCCTACAAGCAACACATCACCAATTCTTCTCTTCTCTCATCACCAACACACCCACTAAAAGATTTGGTTGGTTGACCACACTAAGTTCCTGGGTTTAACTCTCCTACAAGCAACACATCACCAATACGACACAGAAATACAACAACTCCCTCAACTTTCTCTTCTCTCCCCTCCAATACCACATGGGGTCCCCCCCTCTCCTCAAAAAACTTCAGGATTACCACTCCTAAGCTCGGCTATGGCAATATTTTCTACTGTGCCGCTCACAACTCTTCACCTCGACCATATCAACATCATCCAAAATGAAGCCATGTTGGCATCCCCGGCAATTACAGAGCCGATGCAGCAGCTAAGCTTGCCATCAACCTCCACCTCTAAAATCAAACCACTTATCGCTTCCCTTGTTTGTGACGGCTGGCAAACCTCATGACTCCCAAATTAATAACAAACCCCACGTCATCCCAATAGCAATCTCTCCCATGTCAACAATGTCCACATTACCCGCCTTAGAACAAGTCACACCCACCTTGCTCACTCCCACCTCCTTATTAACTCACCCCCCCCCCCACCCTCTGCAACAATTGCCATTGCACCCTTAGTCCACCATGCCTGCCCCCTGCACAACCTTCCCTCACAACTCGATAATAGCTGAGCTCTTCCAGTAAAACCCTCCGGATAAAATTACTCTTTCCTTCAGCATGCTTCCCTCTACAACCATATTTAGTCCTCTCCAACCATATTTAGTCCTCTCCCACCCCTCCCCACTCTACTTTTGCCCCTTTTTTGCACCCATGCACTTCCTCTCTAGATCTAAACTTTTCTGGTGTTTAGCCCCCGTGTTTCTCTCCGTCTCCTAATTTTCTTTTCTTTTTACCTCTGGAATGATCTAACCTAGCGGGCACAATTTGACACTTGCTGTCGTGGTGCCATTAAGCTCTCATCAAACGTTCTTAAATATGTAAGTGATACTGACACATGCCAAAGGCAGGCCTAGGAAGGGTAACCTATCGGAGGAGGAGGGGGACAGGACCCCATAATTTCCAGGCTACATACGGCAAACTTCCACTAGTAGACCAGTAATTAACGTTTCCGTCAAATGTTGCTGTTAATCGGGAAATTTCGGGCAATTTACAGGAAATGTTGCAAACTTGAACCAATTTTTTTAATTTGATTTCAAACAGTGATTTGAAACATTTTGTATACTGGTATCCGTAAGAAGATACCAAGAAATTGTTTTTCATCAGGCTCTACTAAATGGACATGTTCGCTTTAACTCTTCCGCAGAAGACCGATTTAGTCTGGCAGAGATGTCCGATGTACTTGTATCAGAGTATTTCTCAGTCATGCCTGACTCAGTTAGATATCCGAATCATTTCCTGCAGACTCAGACATGGGCATTAAGTCGGGCAGAGGTGTAAAATGTCAGATACAGTCAAATGTTCTTGCACGAGGTAAAATGGTGATTTCTACTATTGTTAGGATACGGCCATAGTGGTCGTATAGGCAAAACAAATAGGGAAGATTATATTTACAAAATCTTTTTCTGTTAAAAGATCCGCTTTAAAAGTTCCCATTTTGGAAAACCTTTTAGCTTTCACACCAGAAAAGACACGAAAAAATATTATTGTAATATAGTGTATTAATAAAGGCATAATTTTTATAAGCTTGGTGCTGAAACCTTAATGATAAAATAGATGTATATATAAAATATTCGCGCATATTAAGGGAGAATTCCCCTCCCCCAGACGCAAAAGCCCTGTGAAGAAAAAATCAAGATTTGTTCTTTTATACAAAGAACACATACATGTCAATATTAAAATGCATAAATCATACTGTTTTGTTTCTTACAGTAGTTACAAACTATTATTAAAGTAATATAAATTAGTAACACAGTATTAAACAGCTTTCATAACTTTGTTGAATATGCCCAATATAAATCAAAATTTCTTCCACATTCGATCATTGATCTTAGTTTAAAGTGTCAAATTATTTTTAAGTAAATGTGGGCTGCAATAATTTGTGTGCGTGTTGACAACAAAAGATAACCAAATGAAGAAGACTGAAGTACTGCAAATTGTGTAACACCATGACAGTTGTTTCTTATTTACATATCATAACTATGAATCTTCCTTCAAAGATAATATACATTATGCAATAAAAGCACAAGATAGTCATGAGCGTGCCATCACCCAACCTACAAAAAGATTTTCTTTATAACTTTTATTTACATGCCAGAATTGGATAAGTAAACCATTCCTGAAAATACCCCTTGAAAGTCCCCTTCTGTATTTATTCTTCATGAACCACATCCATGTCTGATGGCAATTCTGCAATTAGCTTACAATAAATTTATCTATGAAAGGAAATGATGGTGTTCCCGCTTGATAAAACAAAATACTTCCAGAACTGAAGCCAAAAACATTGGCACACGAGGCCCAGATCAAAGGGTGATGAGAAGGCATTTCTTTCATTTTGGGGAGCAAACTGCAAAACAAGTATTCTATTTTATATTTAAGTTGTGGCTCAAAATAACAGGGTGCAAAATAGTTTGTTTCTGTGAAGCAGGAGGGGGTGCTTGTTTAAATAAACTGTAGATATAAATTCAAATTGGTTTCTTTGTCTTGTCAACTAAGAATATGCTTCGCCTTACCATGTATACTATTAATTTTTTTAATCCAAATAAAACAAAATGTTCCTTATCTGAAAACAAAATCAAGCTCAACTATCACAAAAATGTTCAAAAGAGTAGTAAAGATGATATCAAAGGAAGATGAAATGGGGAGTTGCCATTTTCAAGTCAAATTTTGCATACAAAAATACATTTATGGTCTACCGTAGTTTAATAGTATTTTATAAGCAATTTTTTTCTTTGCAATATTCCTATTGATTATACTCCAACATTGTACTTTCTTCCTTTCAATTAATTAGTTTGTCTGAAAATGCACCAATCATATGATGTGAAACCCAAGGATGTACGAACACATTCTTGGTGAAACTAAACAATAAGCAACGCTCTCACACGTGTCTGTTTTATGCGGCCATGCCCCAAATCCAAAAGACCCCAAGTTATTTTCCATTAAAATATTGTAAATTCAGCTGGAGGCAGCTGATGTCAAAACCTTAAGTGTTTGGAGATTCAAATGACTCTTGTCTACACATGTGTTAGCTAAAAATGATAAATTCCCTCCAGAAAAGGAGAAACCTAGGGAATTGGGAGATTGTCCCCCTGGATTCGCAGGAAGTATACTTCTTCGCCCTCCCAACATTTTTTCAAAGAAAACAATATTTAAATCTTTCACACTAACAATACTTGTCTTACTATTTAACTGGCAATTTTCTTATTTTTGTTGGCTAAAAGCAGTTTACTTTCCTTAAGAAAGGGAAAATTCCATAGAACTCCAGGGGTCTTCCCCCAATGGAATCCAGGAAGTACACTTCAGGCCCCTCCAGCAATAACTGTTATCAATACAAATATTTTACCAAGATATCTCTTACTAAAGTTGCATCTTCATTTTTGTTGTTGAATTTCCTCGTCATAAGATTACAGTACTTAATTTGAAGTTTTAACTTCAAAAGCAAAAAAGTTTCATAAATCAATACATTTTTTGTTATAATTCAGATTGAAGAAACCCAAGAGCTGCAATTTTTTTTAAATGTTTGCAAATTTAATTTACATTGCAACAATAACAGCAAGTCACTCAGGCAAAGATAACGAGCACAGGTGATTAACGGATAGTATTCCATGCTGTCCACGCAACAGAGGATATTGTGCACTGTAGTGTAACAACCTCCTTGGTATCTTACCATTTCTATAGTGTAAGTAGTCAGCTGCAGGCAATTATTTACACACCACGTATTTCCAGATTTGACTGCAGATTTTCATGAAAAAGAAAATGCTCTACTTCAGGTTTGCAAACAGTAAATGAAAAACTGAATACACCCCATGTAGAGATTTTCATCCTCCTTAAGACTGCCAAATTTCAGAAGTCTGTGGTCAAAAACCTATAACTAGACGCATTTCAAAAAATGGGAGACAAAAGTTAACAGAAAAGTACCCATTTTATAGCCTCTGAACTTTGTTGAGCTAAAAATAATGATTGACCTCATTCTTCTGATTTGACTGTAATAAATGGACACTGATCGTTAGGATGCTGTAATAACATCTGACCCCTGCTTATATTTGTAAATTGTTATGCTGCCTTGTGGTCTCCTTTTCCAGTTACTAAAAGTTTATATTCATGCTTTTGAAATCAAATAACAGTTTATTTTCTATTCATATGCAAATAATATTGTATGACTGTAGGTAGGCTAATACTATTTTCACTGTTCACCATGAATAATAATTAAAATGTGTTTCTTACCCTTATCACCTTAAGATAGTTCTTCCTTTTTCCAAAACCAAACAAAAGCTATATCAAGAATATTTTAACTAAAATACAGGAAGTTGCTTATTCTCTAAACATTCATATTCTATACCTCTTCAAACATGACTAGTTTATAAACAACAACCTGTTTTATTGTCACTAACTTGTATTCTACTTTGCATAGTTTCTATTCCGATTTAAAATAAAATGCTTCCCATTAAAATATCGGTACACTTCTCCTAACCTTTTAAAAGTAACTGGTTTACCTTTGGTTAACAAAAGACAGGAATTTCATGTCCTCATCTTTATTTCTCAGAAAAGTTATAATATTGTCTGTTTCCATACCTACTGATAGAAAGAAAAAGCCCCTCTCTTTATTATAGGGAAATGTACAACAAAACCGTTTTACCATAAAAACTGCTAGAATTCAAAATAAACCTAATAAACTGTAATACTTAAAGAAATAAAATGTTTGGTGATCTAAATAAAACAAGGAATCTTAATACAGAAAATATTTAGGTCAATAAAAAAATGTATATTTAACTAGGCCCTTTGAAACATAATCAGCATTCACTTATAATAGGAAATGTTATTATATACTAGCAATTTGATTAAACAAAACTATATCAAATATGGAAAGAACCAAATTTATTTTTGGATATTTTTTGTTTTAATTAAAGGAGCTATCGGCCAAAAAGTGTAGGCACATTCTAAAGTTCCCACCCAGTAAGGCAAGGTGGTATGACAAATTTACGATATTTATCCATTGCTCAGTTCATACAAGCTGCATTGATGCAAGTGCTTAAGTAAAGCTAACTTCTAACTGTACAATGTTTGTTAGTTTGTGTTTAACGGCACTTAAACAGATAAGTCATTTGCCAAAAGAGGTTATGTATGAATCATGCTAACTTCTAACTACACAAAGTACCACCGGAAGCTTTGTATTCAAAATATCAGCTACAAACATGTTTAAACAAAGGGAAACTTAATCTTTTTTTCTAAACAGTCAAAAGTCACCATCACATGGTTTTCTATCAGCAATAATCCATTTTTTCTTATTGTTGGTATCAGCATTATTGCACCAGAATCAGTTTATATCAGTATAACAAAAAAACCTGGGTTCCTACAACAATCAAACTTTTCTCTTGCAAAAATATTCAACTTTTGACTTTCATTTTACTATACTTGTTCTGAGTTTTAAATCCATTTGTTATCCTCCACCCTGACATAGATACATTCATCCTAGAACTAATAAAAGACATTTTCTCCAGGCTTCCTGTAAGTTAAATACCATGGACCATATTTTCAGCACAGCTTGTATGGACTGAATTAACATACATACATATTCGTAGCCACAATTCACTATACACTTCCAAGTTCTCAACTTTCTGCTTAGTGTTGATACCTTACCGCTCTCCTCTCCTGACTGTGGAGATTGAAGCTTCATGGAGTAGCTTCTTCCATTTCTTCCTGTCTCTTGCAAATTCTGTCGCCTCCCTCCAACTATTCCACCCAAGCTCCTCCTTCCTCTCTTTCTCAACTGTCCTTCTCCAACTTGTTTTCGGTCTTCCTTTTTTCCTGCCTTTCTCCCGGGGCCCACAACAATGCAATTTTTGCATAAATAATCATTAGTGTCACTTTAATCATTAGCGTCAGTGTTCATACTGTTGGAAAATATGATATCACTTCAAATTTAAATGCTATACTCGAAAACAAACTTCATAATACAGAAATAAATGGGAATATTCCCTTAAGATTTTACATACTATTTGTTATTTGAGACCATATTAACAATCTTTATTACATGATTTAAAAAAATTCAGAGCTGGTGAAAACAAAGATAACATTTTATTTAAAAAAACTTTTATAATCTGTTATTAAAAACGTTCCTTCTTTTTTTTTGAAGTACAAAAAAGAAGCATTCCCACAAGTTATTATTATTAAAACAGTTGTGATCATACACTTACAGACTTGTATCAGTTTTTTTTATTACAAGGATACTGATTCCATTCTGTGTAGTTTGATATCAAAAATAGGTGAATTAAGTTGAAAAGAATTATTTAGCATCAACTACTTCAAGTTTTTATCTTATGACTGACAGAAAAACATATTTCAGTCAAACAAATTTCTTAACCACAAATATTTTCACACCAGCTTTAATCTGAATTTAGTACTACAAAATGTTGCTTGTATTCAGCTTCCAAATCAATGTCTTAAAAGTCAAGCTAAAATATATGCCTGGTTCCAGCTGCTGGCCGACCATTAAATAAAAGCGCAGAATATACAAATTTTGTTATTTTCATGAAAGAAAAGTTTAAAGATGATAATTTTTTGAAAATGGGCCGATATAAAATCTTCCTTTAATTTACAAAATCTGGAAAATTAATCTTGTATTCTTTGATATTGTCTCAAAAGCAAAGCTTGACATTAAATAATGCCCTTGAAGTCAAATAAAGTGATTTATCATTCAGTACCAAAACAGGCAAGGTTTTACTTAGAAAAGAAGACTTTATTTTTTCCAAACCTACCAACAGAGGAAAATAAAATTAGAAACTTAAGATTTATTTCCTTTTGGCCTAACAACTGATGAAAAATGAAATCCCTTTTGCGTCATCTCTTGATTTTCTTCATTGCCTGTTTCAGCAAAGTGTCAAAGTCACTGGCTGGCTTGGCAGGTGGAGATGAGCTTGCGTTGTTATATCCCAGATCAAGGACTTTCTCTTCTCTGTTCATGGAATCTAGAAAGACAGAACAAAAAGATTCACTCATATTTTTCCTACAAACAATTAAAAATATAAAGTATTTCAGAGTCCTTCCAGAATTATAAGTTGACATTAAAGCAATTCATTCAAATTTTGAAACCTTGTCTGCTTGTTTTGCCCCAATTACCTCTCGACTAGCTCAAGCTGTACCTGAGGGAGGGGGACACGATCCCTCTCAAGCTGTACCTGAGGGAGGGGGACACGATCCCTCTCAAGCTGTACCTGAGGGAGGGGGACAGGAACCCCCCCCCCATATTTCATGGTTACATGTGGGTAGTAGTACTGCTTAAATATGTTTCCAATAAACATTAAAATCTCCAAAAGGCATTCAAAATATTTGCTTAATAATTTTCCTTCATATATTATCATTTATAATGTTGCCATCTGTGTGCAACAGAGAAGGTAAGATCCCCCCTTTCCTCTCCACTTAATTTCTGCATGAATTAATGAGCTTGGTAGAATGGGTGATAGAATATTTCATGATAAATCTCAGACCACAAGCTTACTCAGCTTACAAAACAACAATATCATAATTACACATTTTGTACTAATCTTCCTTCAAATTTCATGTACCAACTTGACCGCATAATTTTAATTATTCAATAGAGCCTTTCACCATATGTCGATTATCGAGATAAATGTTTTTTCCACGATATCAAAAATACCCTGACCAACATATCATTTTTACTTGTAAACTGCTTATTAAATCAAATATTTACGAAACAGGATTTCAAAAATATTTCAAATGAATTATATTCTAACTGATTATTTGCAGCATATTTGATGTTGTATGCTTCCCTTCCTTAATTTGAAGGTTTTATGGGGTAAATAGGTCTGCATGCTGAAAACCTAAGCAGTTTTCCAAGATTAATAATCATAACATAGATGTTGCAATATGATGACATTTATTAGTGTTTGCACCGGGTCCATAAATCGGACCAGGAACCCGACCTGCATTATCGGCTGGGTATCCGGGTATCCAATGTACCAACAAAGCATTTTCAATATTTTTTGTAGAAGTAGTATATGTCTTAAAATCTATCAGTGTACCTTGTAAAATCATGTAATATTTCTTGTTTTTCATAAGTACCTTTGTTTTTGTGATTAAAGAATATTGGTAATATCATGAAAATCCATACCCGGGTTGTATTTTCGGGGCCGGGTAACAACACAATCGGTCGGGTACCCCGATATTTTGATATCTCATTTCGTGACAGCCCTAATATTAATTTTGTCTGAAATACAAGTGATCAAACTCTACCAAATAAGTTCATAATGAACGTTAACATACCAAGATCTTCATAATTTGACTTGCAGAAGTTTCCGTCTCCCACCAAAGCACAAATCGTATTGAGGGCCGTCAGGGTCGTTACCAGCTAGAAAGATCAAAAGTCAAAATTTAATTACAAGTTTTATTGATTAACCTCATTTGATATATCTTTCAAATATCTTTCTAATTTATCCCCCTCGATATGCTAAGAATGTTAAGAATACTAAGAATTCCTTTGGAAAGCTAGTAAAACAATGCAAAGGGGAAATGAAAAAAGAAATATATGCAAGAATTTAACTACCTGCAGGGGTTCTTGTACTTATCTGTATATCCTGATGTTCGTAAAAGCAATGTTAGTACAAAAAATATGAAGGCAAAGTTCAATATAAAACTGACTTTTTCTGTGGGATAGCATTACAATATGCAAGCAGCATACATGTTGCATGGCCACACACATCACATGAAAACATTTCTTGGTTATTGTTAGGGACTCAACCAGTCCCTTTGTGTAACTGATTGGCTTATCTGATAAGTGCTGGATATAACTGTAAACACACTGAGAGGCTTTGTAATGAGTCATGGTTGAGTCATTGTTTGTAACCATCTTGTATGTCATAAACTTCATTATGCTGGGTTTCATGGCTAGTTATTCTGCTAAGGCTAATGTTGCAAACTCAAAGTATAAACATACTACAGGATAAGTTTAGTGGTACAGAGTTCATCTCATATGATGGTGATGTTAAAAGAAACAAATAGTGATGTTAAAAGAAACAAATAGTGATGTTAAAAGAAACAAATGGTGATGTTAAAAGAAACAAAATGGCAAAGAAATTACTTCCATATTGTAAATATTGATAAAAAATAGTAATAATAATAATACACAGTTCTTATATAGTGCAAGACACACTTAAATCTCATTGCACTTATAAGAAAAGAGAGGAAACATAGGTAACAAAAACTATAGAATTGAGAAAAGATGTGTTTTAAACAATGTTTTAAAATTAGTGACAGTTTGAGCCTCTTTGATGTGAGTTGGGAGATTGTTCCAGACAAAAGCGACTAAAGATTCAAAAGAACAATGCCGTAGGACTTTGTAGAAACAGAAGGAGGTACGAACAGTAACTTTGACCTCGAGCGTAGACAGCGACTTGGGAGTCGACATAGCGTGGATAAGATCTTGTAAGAAATGAAGCATGGATGAGATCTTGTAAGAAATGAAGCATGGATGAGATCTTGTAAAAAAAGTAGCATGGATGAGATCTTGTAAGAAATGAAGCATGGATGAGATCTTGTAAGAAATGAAGCATGGATAACATCTTGTAAGAAATGAAGCATAGATAAGATCTTGTAAGAAATGAAGCATGGATACGATCTTGTAAGAAATGAAGCATGGATAACATCTTGTAAGAAATGAAGCATGGATAAGATCTTGTAAGAAATGAAGCATGGATGAGATCTTGTAAGAAATGAAGCATGGATGAGATCTGTAAGAGATGAAGCATGGATAAGATCTTGTAAGAAATGAAGCATGGATAAGATCTTGTAAGAAATGAAGCATGGATAAGATCTTGTAAGAAATGAAGCATGGATAAGATCTTGTAAGAAATGAAGAATGAATAAGATCTTGTAAGAAATGAAGCATGGATAACATCTTGTAAGAAATGAAGCATGGATAAGATCTTGTAAGAAATGAAGCATGGATAACATCTTGTAAGAAATGAAGCATGGATACGATCTTGTAAGAAATAAGCATGGATAACATCTTGTAAGAAATGAAGCATGGATAAGATCTTGTAAGAAATGAAGCATGGATAACATCTTGTAAGAAATGAAGCATAGATAAGATCTTGTAAGAAATGAAGCATGGATAAGCTCTTGTAAGAAATGAAGCATGGATAAGATCTTGTAAGAAATAAAGCATAGATAAGATCTTGTAAGAAATGAAGCATGGATAAGATCTAGTAAGAAATGAAGCATGGATAATATTTTGTAAGAAATGAAGCATGGATGAGATCTTGTAAGAAATGAAGCATGGATGAGATCTTTTAAGAAATGAAGCATGGATAAGATCTTGTAAGAAATGAAGCATGGATAAGATCTTGTAAGAAATGAAGCATGGATAAGATCTTGTACGAAATGAAGCATGGATAAGATCTTGTAAGAAATGAAGAATGAATAAGATCTTGTAAGAAATGAAGCATGGATAACAAATAACCAGTGGTGTAAATGTAAACTTACCTTCAATGCATGCAAATGCATCACAGGAGTATTCAAAGGTTATAAAGGCATAGTGATCCCTGTGAAGAAAAGTACATACATTGAGAATACCAAAATTATTGCAAAGGACATTGATTAAACAAATCAATAGGTAGTAAATTAATTTATCTGATTGCTACAAATTGCACTGTTCTGCAGATAGGACATTTTATTCACATTTCTTACTTTTATTTTTTCTATAATTAATGCCAAGAAACAAGGATGACACAAAATGGTGAAGAAAGCAATCAATCGCTTATTCCATTAAGGAGTTATTACATTTAAAACTCTGGTCTTACCTGTGTAGAAATGACTGGTGTACTAAGTCTCCTATGTAAGGTTGGTGCCTTCCTTCCCACATTCTTAACGATTGTTTAAGTATTTTGAAGAAATTTTTTTACTTTTTTACTACTTAAATTATTTTTCCTCTTTCTTCAGGTGGTAAATTATAATTAATCATGCTAAATTATGTTTTACTACTTTCCTGACATATCCAATGGTTAAGCCACAAAATCGCAGAACAAAATATAATAGAATACAACAAAAATGAGGAATCTGAGGCTATGATATCTCACTAGTAAGATTTCAGTCATTTTCCCAAACTTTAAACTTGAATATCTCCTTAACGGAAAAGATTTTTAAATGCTTTCTTCACCATTTGTTTCTTTTGGAGTCCTCTTTCATATGAGATATACTTGCCTGACCCCAAAACTAATCCTTTCACATTCACTGCAATGGACTAGCTTTAACAACACAGATAGTAGTTGCCTTCATCTCAAATTCCCAAGGTGCAAATTTTAGATTGCTTGAAAACCACTAAGTTATTATACAATACACAGTATCTTGAAAAACACTTTAAGCGAGTTATATGGTGTTTACCAACAATTAAAAGTTGCAAGTTTAGATTTCAAACAACTAAATCACTTAAAACTAAAATAAAGCCTAGATTCACAATAGTAACACTAACCCCCTCCCCACCCCCTCTTCCCCTCCTCCACACCTATAACAACCAGAGAAGAAATCCCACATGGTTCCGATGCTGACTTTGGATTAGAAGCATTTTGTTTTTATCACATATCTTTAAATGTTATGTTCTTATATAGTTAGTTTATTAATCATACTGGAACATGTAATTTGTGTATATTCTGTTGCTTGTTTAAGTGTTAAGGTTTTTGCCTTAAGCTGTAAGCCACAATCACAACCACCAATGAAAACTTGTATTTGGCACCATCTGACATGAATAATGATGAAGTCAACAACTCAACATTCTATGGAATCCTGTATCATTCTTGCTTTTATCAACAGCATCATACCAAGTTTGATATAAATCTGACATGGGTTTGTAAAAATATGAGCATTTGAATTTCACAGTTAGTCCCCACCAATTTCTCATTAATATTTATGACATCAGCACCAAAAACAATAGGGATAATCTGCAGACCACAACACACCCATATACCAAGTATGGCATAAATCCACCTTAATGGTCTTGAGATATCATATTTACAAGCTTGTCACCAGAATTTTACATTTAGTCAATACAATAGCAAACAAAACAATAGGGCTCATCTACAGACCACAACACATCCGTATACCAAGAATGACATAAATCCAACTCACTGTTCTCGAGATACCATGTTCAGAAGCTTGTAAACAGAAGTTTACATTTCGCCCGCCTACTTAATAATATTCATGACATCACCACCAAAATCAATAGGGCTGATCTACAAAAAAACAGCACATCCATATACAACATACAACACAAATCCACTGCACAGTTCTTGAAATATCATATTTACAAGATTGTTAACAGAATTTTACATTTAGCCCCGCCTACTAATTAATATTCATGACATCAGCACCAAAAACAATATACCAAGTATAGCACGGTAGCACGGAACTGATTATGTCCCCATTGGAACTTATGGTACAAATGACCAGTTTGGGATTCCTTTCCTACCACAACACGAACAATTTGGAGTATTTTGTGATGTATATTGTGTGACACACTTTCAAACCCACCCATACATACATACATGCACACATACATACACCCATACACACACACGCATGACTACATGGGTTCCTTATGCTACCGCATTGGAACCGAAAATGCTCAAACATGCAAGATGAACCGATTACCATTCCATTAAAGGAGTAAACACAGGTGAAGTCCACACATGCTAAATGGTGATATCGGTTATTAAAGAATCAGTTCAGTATTCAGACATACTGTATCTATTTTGTAGAAAAACAGCAATGTTCTGGCAAGGCGATATCCCAACACGCTTTTATGAAAAGGACTGATGTGGAGAGTCTACAACGTACAAGAAGGATGCCCCATCTTCACTTTCTTTCATTTACTTTTATAGTTGACTTGAATTACTTAATTACTACAAAACCTTGTGTCAGTTCTAGTTGTAATTTGTCCCTCATCCTTCAAGTAGACTCATTTCATGATTTGCTTTAGAGCTGTTTATAAAATGGAGTATTTGCATTCTCACGACCCATGCATTAAATCCCCGCAATGCACGACCTTGAGTATTTGGTTTAGTCCATTTTTTACAACAGGTGAATTTCTTAAGTGAAAAATGTATGTAAATTTTTCTCGTTTTTCATTCTTTTTTGTTGTTTTTATGCATTTGTTGTTTTTATGCATTTTAAACAATCTAACACAGAACTGTTCTAAAAACGATTAATGTTTTGGCATCCTGTTTATATGCCTATTAAATGCACAAAGAACTTTTCACTCGCGAATGGCCCTCCTAATGTTGGGCCATTCTACTTGTGTCAAAGTCCTTTGCCCTGTGCATTAAATATGCATATAAACACTCCGCCTCCACACTGATCTTGGTGCCAAAAAGGTAAATTAAAGGTAACAAAATTCTAAAGAAACAAATTAAATTAAAAAGAATTGTGTATGAAGGAAGGAAGAGATGTGGGGAAGGGTGTTTTTTCGTTTCTCATAGCAAAATAACGCTCCACTCACCCTCCTCCCGACTCTCTGAAATGTAGAGTTATTTTGGCAATCGTTCCAAATTTAGAAAATTTTCGGTACAGCTCCTGCCTGGTGGTGTCTTCTGGGATGTTCCCGACGTAAATGACGCGTCGATCCTCCTGGATGCAAAGTGGGACAAGTGAGCGTCAAAATCAATATTCTAAGTTCTAGACCAAGTTGGATGGTGGATGAGGTTTCATAGAACCTCAACTAAGTTGGTCAAACTGTGCAGAGAGTTTTAATTTGATCGACATTAAAAAACGATTATGTTACAAAGTTTCAAAGGTATTTCAATTAATATTCTTAATTTTACAATGAGTACAAATGTTTTCATTCTTAAAATATAGACCTGTATATGCTTTTGCTATCTATATCAAAGAATAATAGGACATCTCACTACAAACCCCTCCCCAGAACCCCCAAAGCATACCCTCCCCAAGCACACACCTCCCCACCCCTCACTTCCCTACATACATACATACACACCCGAAAGCAAGGAAGCTTTTTAGATAACTTCTGAATAGTGGTAAATACCAGGATAACACAGTCACTCTTGTAATTCCAAATGCGCAAGTCCCGGTTCCTTAATTTCTTCACGACAATACAACTTCTTGCATAACTTTATGATAAAGTTATGATCTAAACAGCTAACAGATTTGAAAGAAATATTCACATGTTCCTGTGGCATCTTGCAAGTCACACTCTTTTTTTTCTACCAACTACCTTTTTGAGCACATGTAAATCAAAGTCTGATTACTGATATTAACAAAGCTTATCAAATCTGTTCTTACCCATTCTTTTTCTTGGTCTCCATCCATCTCATGTTCCTTCAAATTCTTTCTCGCTTCATTTGAAAACTTGCCTTGAAACTTCAATCTAGGGAGAACGTAACAGTTCCAATACGTCAAAAGCATTCTGACATTGCAAAGAAAAGCGCAATTTACAAAGTTCTTTCAAAATAAGAAAGTCTCCTTAAAGATACTTATATTCATCCGGTAATGGGTATTCAACACGCAACTGAACTATAAGCTACAATACAAATCTTCCATTTAGATCAAAGTGTATTTGTGCCCCTTTATTTGGTCAAAAGTTACTTCACTTCAATAAAGGCAATCTTTAAGACCGAATCAACCATTAAAAAAGTGAAATTATATGTTAAAGTGTATCTAACCTGAAAATACAAAACAGGGGGAGGGCACTCAAATCAGCAAAATATTGGTCATTACACAGCTAAACAAATTTTGAGGTGATGCCATCTGTGGAACAGCACTCCATTTTGTCACGCAAATCCAAGTTTTAATCATCTGCCATCATCATTTGTGGAATAACAACAAAAGTCATTGAAGCTTGCCCATACCAGCAAGTAAACCTTAGTTGGAGAAGACAATTTAGCACACCATCAATAAGATCTGGTGTGTCCTGGAGCAAATTACCAAATTTGCATATATTGAACCGTACAAGATTATGCACACAATCATAACTTTGTAACTTTCCTCAAACTTTTTAAATTGTTCTGCTTATAATTTGATGATCTTTCCATTGAAAAATCAAATCAATGAAATTTAAAGTACCAGTAGTACTTTGATGAATTACTTCAATAAATTATTACAAATGTAGTAATTTTACACAAATACTTTCCATCTTAAAATACAAAGAAAAAACAATATTGCCCTTTCATATACCTTGGTACTCGATGATGCTGTTTCGGAGAAGTTGATCTCGACTTTGATCGTGAACGAGAGCCTCTGCTCCGACTTCTACTCTTAGAAACACTTCCACCAGACCATTGTTTCCTAGAGCTGTGTCTACCTGACGATTTTGATCGAGATCTGTGCTGCGAATGTGATCTTGATCTTGATCGGGATCGAGATCGTGATCGAGATCGAGATTGTGATCTTGATCGAGATCGGGATCTTGACCTCCAGGAGTGGCCCCTCTGGGCTCTGGAGACCGAACGTGTATGAGATCTTTGGCGTGAGAGTCTTGATCTGTAAGGTGAGTATGATCTACTCCTTGATCTAGATGAGTGGAGAGACGGTGATCTGGAACTTCGGGATCTGGATGTAGAATGAGATCTTGATCTGGAGTATCTAGGTGTTCTGGACGTAGATCTTGATCTAGAATGTCTTGATGTTCTAGAATTAGATCGTGATCTAGAATGTCTTGATCTTCTAGAAATAGATCGTGATCTAGACCGATTTGATCCTGATGAGCTTCCCGAGCTACATGCAGAAGCGCTCGACAAGCATGATCGCCTTCTTGATGAACGTTTTCTAAACTGTCTCATCTTTCTTTTCGATTTTTGTGATCTTATCTTTTGTATTTTGAGAGATTCTTTTTCTTGTTTCTCCAGAACAACTTCATTGTCTTCTTTTTCAACCTTTATATTTACATCAAAGTATCCTGGAATTTTGTTAAACATCACTTCCTGAGAAGACTCTTCATTTGCATTATCCCCACCCTGGTAACCTTTTCCTTCACCATTTATTTCTGTGTACATCCCAACTGTTACCAGCTTTCCTGCAAAGTAATCAGGAATTTTATCAAAAACAGGACCACTGAGAGGTTTAAGTGTAGGACTTGCTGTTCTATTTGGACTCAAACTTTGAGGGGTAGAACAATTTGAACCATTCTTCTTTTTTATCTTATACTTCGTTCGATACAATTCACGTCTCGCCTCAAGGGACAATTTTTCAGCACTCCCCACTTTCGACGGACTGCTGTAATTCATTCCCAGACCAATACAATAATCATGTTCTAAGCTCAGGTATTCCAAATTTCCTTCTGGAGGGGTCTGAACTTTGACAATTTCCCTTTCTGGAGAGCCAGTTCTACTTCCTGGTAAACTCCTAATTGGATTGATTAAAGCCTCGTTTTTCAAATTGTGGACACTACTGTGTTTTCTCTTGTGAAACTTGGAAGGAAGGGCATCTGTCTCCAGTAAAATGGTTGACTTTCTCTTTGCTGGAGCAATTTTTCTTGCAACTTCCAGTGGGTCAAGATTTCTGGCATCTTCTTCGGTGTTGTTCTGTAAAGATAAAAACATGACTTGATATTCTGCAAGATAATAACACATACTGACCAATTATTTTGATTAATTTTTAAAGTTTTTATGTTTTCACACAATCGTTTAAGTAGACAGTTCTAATAAATCATGAAATTATAAACGGATGTGGGAAATTTAATTACTATCTATCTATGTAGATTTATGTAGATATTACAAAAAAAAATTAAAATTTTAAAATATGATTTCAGGTATACAAAAATAATTAAATGCAAGTACTATAACAACAAACTATGTATAACATACATAATCAAAATTTTAGCACTCTGTAGAGAATCTCTACCCACTTGATAAATCAACATGCCTACAATTTGGTTAAGTTCACCCCCATCCCCAATACAACCTGTCACAGAAATCCTAGACCCACTCAAGTTTTATCCTCAAATCTCTTCCTCACTTTTAATCAGTATTTTGCATTTGCATTATAGGGACTTCAGGGATATCTACCTTCATTGTTTTAAGTTTTATTCAGGCTAAGCATTCTTTGTTTGAGTTCTTTTCAGGCAAGATTCACATTCCATCCTTTTCCTTTCATGCCAAAAGCAATTTATTTGACTTCTTTGATACCCAACCACTAGAAGTGATTTTCTTTAGTCCACAAAATGGATTCTTCTGAAATCCTTTCAGGCATGAATCATTGTTCAGCACATTCCATTGCAAAGTTTGAACTAGAAGTCTTGAAAAATCTCATCCAAAAACATACCCACCCCTCCATTTGTGCCTTACCCTGTTCCAATGTCTCAAATTTTAAACACCTCTTCCTTAAGCAGCAAACACAACACACACACAAATTAATCCAAATCCGATCATCAGTTCTTGAGATATTCTAATGACACACAAACTCCCACTGAACATCCCCACCCCTCTATTTGCACCCTTCCCCTGTTCCAATATGTCTCAAATTTTAATCACTTCTTCCTTAAGCAGTAGAAAAAAAACAAAAAAAATAATCAAAATCTAATCATCAGTTTTTGAGATATGTTAATGGCAAACAAACAAACAAACAGAGGCGAAAATATAAGTTCATTGGAGGAGGTAATCAAGACTTATAGACATAAAAGATGTTCTTAATTTTTTCTCATATCCTTTTCAAGTGTTTAAATTAATTTCTTTACTTTACTTTCAAGTTTTTTGTACAGAAAGCCTACTCTTTCTTGCATATAAGATAAGGGAATTGCAAACAATGCTTGTTTGATAACATCAAAACAAGCCGTCTATGGGAATTTTGGAAAGAAGGTACATAAATTTACTTAAGAAACACCATTTTTTATTCAAGTTGGCATGTTTAATATTTCTAAACATTAAACTTTGAATAAAAGTTGGAATTTTAGGTACCATCACAGGAAATGCAAGGGCTCACACCCTCTCACCAAAATGTAGTATATGTCCAACAGCTTGCAAAAACAAGTAAGCCAAATTTATTTAATAATTTTTTTGGATGACCAAACTGTCATCTGGGCAATCCTCAGTCATGATGGCCACTAGCAAGTGTAACAATCTAACAAAAGTAACAACAACTTTGCAAGTGTGAGCCATGACAAAACTTTTGAAATCATCTGTTGGATATCTATGAATGAGTGGAGACAAAAGTTGCTGTAAAATTCAAATAAACCTATAAATAAAATTATTTAAAAATTGACAATTTCAGACTTAAAGATTTTAGAGAATTTGAATTGTGTGCCAGTTACACATCACAAATTGAGCTACATCATATTGTTCAAACTTTGACCAGTCATAACTAAGAAGCCTTTTGGTTTTTCTGAAAACTTTTTTTTGCATATTTTGTTATCATTGTAGATAGTGTTTTTAAATCTATTGTGATTTTCATCATGTTTCTGTTTCTGATATCGTAATGATACTAATGAAGGAGCACCGCTAGCCTTCAGAATACCATGTTTTTTTTCGTTTTTCTTCTTCTTCTTTGTTAAATGCAGAAAATGCAAAATAAATTAAAAATTAAAAAATTAAAACTAAGAAGCTAAAAGAGCTATTTCACAGATTCAGTGACCGTTCCACTCAAAACTCTAATTGCTATTCACAAAGTCCTCATCAAACTTTAAAGGGGCACTAGATCAAAAGTAAGGACGCAATTTTCTAGAGACTAAAAATATTCAGCAAAGCTTTTTGACCAACGTGGAGAGCTACAAAACTGTAGTTATCTAAGATTCATAAATAATAACATTTTATCATTTTAGGAGGTAACACAGGTCCAATGAATACTTAAAGATGTCACCAAAAAAGACTTATGGGTCTACTTTTGTAACATGCTTTTAAGCGGCAAAGACGATGAATATTCATAATTTGGCAATTACTCAGCATAAGACCATAGTGGAGCTCAAGAGATTGTGATCTAGATGATATTTACATTAGAGTACAGTAATAGGTCTAGAATAAAAAGAAGTTTACAGAAGATTTACCCAACCAAGCTGAAAAAAGAAACATGAAGGAATTGTATGACATCACCAAGAAATTAGCCGGAAGAAATAAGCAACCAAAAAGACCGGTGAAAGACAAAGACAGGAATGTGTTAAAGAGAATCAATTAAAAAGGTGGGCAGAGTATTTTGAAGGGTACTGAATAAGCCACGCCTGGCTACTGTGATTGACATACCTTCAGCAGAAGTAACCCTAAGTATAAATTGCAACAAACCAACAGAAGCCATAAAAGAGCTGAAAAAGGGAAAATCCCGTGGACCTGATGAAATACCAGCAGAAGCTTTAAAGGAAGGCATCGAAACATCAACAGATATGATAATAGAGTTGTTGGATATGATATGGAAGGAAGACGATGTACCCAGAGAATGGAAGAAAGGATACCTGATAACTATACCAAAAAGGTGACATCGGTGAGTGCATAAATTACAAAGGAATCACCAAGTTATCAGTAGTGGGTAAAGTGGTAAGCAGAGTAATCCTGGAAAGAATGGAAACATCAGTTGACAATATGATGCGGCAGCACCAAGCTGGTTTCAGAAAAGAAAGATCCTGTGTTGACCAGATTGCCACACTGAGGATCATCATTGAGCAATCTCTAGAATAGAATACACCAGTACATGTAAATTTCATAGATTTTCATAAAGCATTTGACAGTGTGGACAGGCAAGCACTGTGGAAGATCATGAGACACTATGGGATCTCGGATAAATTTGTGAGACTTATCAGCAATTCATACAAAGGAACCACCTGTTAAGTTCTTTATGAAGGAAGCCTTACTGAGGAATTTGAAATTAAGACCGGCGTTTGACAAGGGTGATTACAATACTTATTTTTATTCAACCTGGCAATTGACTGGATCATGAAAAACATAACAGAGGGGAAGAGAAATGGTCTTCAATGGACACTTTAGGAACAGTTAGATGACCTAGATTATGCAGATGACCTTGTCCTTTTATCACAAACTCATCACCAGATACAAGAAAAGACTACACTACAAGAGGAAACAGCAGAAAAAATCGGCATGTATGTAAACACAGGGAAGACAAAGGCAATGTAAATCAACAACAACAAGCAGATCCAACTCCAAGTTGGGAGAAGTAGAGGATGTTGGGACCTTTATCTAACTGGGAAACACAATGAACATATCAGATGAACATATCAGGTGGATCAGATGAACATATCAGGTGGATCAGATGAACATATCAGGTGGACCAGATGAACATATCAGGTGGATCAGATGAACATATCAGGTGGATCAGATGAACATATCAGGTGGATCAGATGAACATATCAGGTGGATCAGATGAACATATCAGGTGGATCAGATGAACATATCAGGTGGATCAGATGACCATATCAGGTGGATCAGATGAACATATCAGGTGGATCAGATGAACATATCAGGTGGATCAGATGAACATATCAGGTGGATCAGATGAACATATCAGGGGGATCAGATGTACATATCAGGTGGATCAGATGAACATATCAGGTGGATCAGATGATTATATCAGGTGGATCAGATGAACATATCAGGTGGATCAGATGAACATATCAGGTGGATCAGATGAACATATCAGGTGGATCAGATGAACATATCAGGTGGATCAGATGAACATATCAGGTGGATCAGATGAACATATCAGGTAGAGCAGATGAACATATCAGGTGGAGCAGATGAACATATCAGGTGGATCAGATGAACATATCAGGTGGATCAGATGAACATATCAGGTGGATCAGATGAACATATCAGGTGGATCAGATGAACATATCAGGTGGATCAGATGAACATATCAGGTGGATCAGATGAACATGTCAAAGTAAGAATTGGAAAGGCAAGAGTAGCATTTAATATTTCCAGTAAAGTTTGGAACTCAAGAGCAATTACACAAACAACAAAAGCTCAAGATTTTCAACTCAAACGTAAAAGCAGTGCTACTCTATGGGTCAGAAACATGGTGTACTATTAAATCAAACACACAGAAGATCCAGGTGTTCATAAACAAATGTCTCAAAAGAATTCTGAGAATTTGGTGGCCTAAAACAATAAGGGACAAAGAACTGTGGGAAATGACCAATCAGCAACCAGTTGAACATGTTATATGCAGAAGTAAATGGGGATGGATTGGTCACACGCTAAGAAAGCCTAGGTCCAACATCACTAAGCAAGCCTTATCATGGAATCCCCAAGGAAAAAAGAAAAGAGGCCGACCAAAGAACACTTGGATGAGAGATATGGAGAAAGAAGTGAATGCAGCTGGACATTCATGGAGTGCAATTGAGAATGTATCCCTAAACCGTGTGAGATGGAAAGGAGTGATCGATGGCCTATGTGCTGGCAAGTGTAGCAAGCCATAACAACAATAGGTCTAGGACAGTACAGTCAGTACCTTTAGTACTTTTGTACAATACAATTTACTGGATATTCAAACAAGATCAAATCTATGCAAATATTGACATTGCAAAACTACAAACAGAAGTTGATAGATCACCACAACCACGTACCAGGGAGCTGATACTGCAAATAAAAGCCTTCTCAATTCTTCAGTCATTTTTAAAAGCAAGAAACCAAATAAAGAGCTGCATATCAAGGGCATAGACTCCAATGTACATAACCCTTCAAATAACTGACATCATAATAATATAAGGTGATAGGATAACAGTTTAATGGGAACAGGCCTCAAAATATAGAACAAAATAAAATAAGAACAATGTATGAGGAAAAAGGTCAAAAGATTACAATTACAATATGGACAATTCTCTTTCCTTTCTTTGCTTTTCCGCAGATATTAAATACCAACAATCTTGGATCCAATATGATAGATAGATATTCAGAGTTTCACCGTTTTGGCATTTCTTTCTATCAAAAGCCTTTGAAAAATACTATTTGTTCAAAAACATGGAAGTTAAATTTCATGTTGCATACAATTTTATTCGTTTCAATGCAATTTCATAAGTTCAAATGGGAAATACCTCTCACTGTGTATCTCTTCCCTTTAAACTTGTCATTTCTTTCTAAAACAAAGTCAAACAAAAGTTTTCCCTCACCCTTCAACAATCTAGGACAGAAACTGTTACAAATGGACTGTGTTGGCAATTTTTTACAAAGTTGACTCAATTTACAACGTTGTCTACAAAATATATGTTTAGTTTAGTTTACACTTTTAGGCATAAACCCGGGAAAGCACATGTAAGTCATGTGTGACTTGTTTTCAGTGTGGACTCAAGGAATTTGTCAGGACGGGGTGGGTGAACACCTGTTTAATACACTGTTCTTTTTGAGAAGTGTTCAGAGAATCAAGCAGAGGGTGAAACTCATACCAGTGCTTGTTGTAAGAGGAAAAATCTTCATGCTACAAACCTCCTGACAGCAGGTGCATTTGGTCTGCTGTTTCTCTTCAGTGTTGTTTCAGTTTCTTCAAATTGCTGCAAAAGACTTGTTACATCATTTGCTTCGATACCTGTTTAAAAAATAAGATTGATGAGGTTAAAAGGATCAATTTGGTGAAAATGCATGTGACTCTTGCACAGACAGCTGTAAGAGATTTTAGTTGGGAGGGGCAAAATATGACTGAGGTCAAAATACGAACACCTTATACATATACTTCAATACAAAAAACAATGACATGCACATTTCAGCGGGGTAAGTCCCCTGTTTTGTATGAAACAGGGCAATGAAAGACACCCGATGATGAGGAAAGCTTCCAATAATTTAATTGGCTTTCTGAGGTATTTAAGTTGAAGAAAGAAAAATTTTCTTCACTTTTACAGGAATTAAAATTAATCCATGTTCATTGATCAGTGTAATAAAACAGAAATGGTTCAGTTTTGCAACACAATGATTAAACAAGATTGAAATTGTTATTTCAGAATACCAGATTAAAATATAGTTGCAACCATTTCATGCCACCCTGTACATTATGGACATGTTAAGGCAACAGCTAAATAGCTTTTAAATATATTAAAACCTATCACAGAAGCAAACGGTTTTATCAAAACCAGTTAAACATTGAATATTTTTGAAATCTCAGGCATTCATTTTGAATATATTATTCAAAATATGCAAAATGTATTACATGGCAACCTAAATATTTTCTTTTGTAAATCCTTTGTTTTTAAATATCTATCATAAATTTTTGAAGTGGTGCAGCAAATTCTGACCAAACGTTTTTTGTCTCTTTAATGTCCCAATGATAATCTAGTAGGAATAGACTTTCCCATCATTTTTAGTAACTAAGATTTCGGAAAAAAATTGAGTGAATTATATAAAGATATAAGCTGTCCAAATTTTGCATGATTTAACCATTCATTACCCACGCAGTTGTAGCACCGATTGAACATGCACTTTTCAAAAATTATTTTACTTTGTAAAATAGGCCCACAGCAGTGATTATGGTATCATTTGAAAGAGCTTGAATAGTTCTTTAAGAAATGTGACTTTTTGATGGGGGTTTTAAGTTGAAGATTTTGGAAAAAAGATGGGTTGAAATGAAGAATTAAAAAAAATGCACAAATTTAACAGAAAAAGTGATTTTTTTTTTCAAAAGCTTACTTGCCATACTTCCTGACTTTGCTTTTGCCTGAAAACTCCCCAGGTCGAATTTTGACTGCCACTATCAATAATATTCTTTTTTTGGCAAAGTTTCAAAAATATCATGATTTTCATCCTTTTTGAGACCAAACTTTGGCAAAAATCTTATTTTCTGAATCGGAATACAACTACCATATTGCAAAAGATAACGCCATAAAGCTATTTTGACCTACACGTATTTTCAATTGAAAACAGAAAGAGCACACACTTCCCCTTCCCACCCCCTTTTTGTTCATTTCATAGCCCAATTTAAGCTTTAAAACAAATCCACACACTAAGACATAATTAGTCTAATGCAGCGGTTAAGCATTTGGGAAGTTCACTTGAATGGCCCAGGTTCGAAACTGAGCCAGATGCGTGGCTTTGGTTTCCCCCAGGTAATTACAGCAGTGATTATTAATTGTTTATTTTCAATGATTTTGCATGTTTTGCTTTAAGAAAATAATTTAGACTGGTATCATTATTCATTGCAAAAGAAATTTCACAAACAATCTTAATATGTAAAAAAATCCTCCATTTTCATCATTCACAAAATTGAGCAAATTAATGACCTAATTTTGCTTCAAATCTGCATAATTATGTCGATATTTTCTTAATTTTGACTTTTTTATTGAAAAGTTTATTGTCTTAGTATTCATAAATACCAAACTTATAGTGATAGAAAAAGCGAAAGGAAAGTTGTAAAACCTAATTTTGAAGAAAACAAAATTCTCAAAAATTGCAGACATGTTTTGAACGGCATGGGTCACAAAGGGTTGGAAACTAAAACTAACTGTATCTAAATAAGTCACAACTTAAAAAAAAAAACTGATCTGCTAAGATTTTGATATTTTTAGACCATAGGCCGTTAATATTCACAACTGCGTGGGTTTTTTTTGTAATCCGTGTAAAAAGTGGACAACATCATAGAATTTTAGGGAATCACTTTTTTTAAAGAAGAATATGCAAATGCAGTATTTTCTCTTATCTTTTTCATAAAACTTATCCACTTGTTTCAAGAAAATGCTTTATTTCATAAACATTTAACAGATCTAACATTTAACAAGTACATGGTTAATAGTGGCATGATGGACTTCCCCGCCCCCCATTCCCTTACAAAGGAACTGATAATATTCCCCCAGCTCAAATAGATAACACTTTAATCAGTAAACAAACTTATCAGAGTAAACAGGTGTATCAATGCAACAATTGTTTTAAGGATTAGTTTGATGGTTAAGCAAGGTCATCTTATACGCAAGAGGAACTCAAAAGAAACTTAATGCTGCAGAAACTAATTCAATAGCTTATTCCGTTAAGGAGATGTTCTTTATGTTCTGTCTCATCTGTGTAGAAATGACTGCTGTAGTAAGTTTACTGTAGAAGGTTAGTGCCTTCATCCTCACATTATTAAAGGAGAAATAAAAGTCTGATACAATCATTATTTCATATGATAGAGAATACAAATCTTAACCAACTCCCCAAAACAGCAAGTCAAAGTCGTATTCCTATCTCAAGTTATTCATGTTTGAAGTCGACACATGGAGGCTGCCATTTTGTTCAATTATGTAGCGAAATAGTGTGCATGATGGCATAATTTCCCCAACATGGATCTAAAGATTATGATGTATTTCTTTATAAATGTGATTACATTTTTTATTCCAAAATGATGTGACACAAGATTTTAACAGCATGTTTTGATAATTTTCATGTGATCATAAATATTTCCTTGACACTTACAAAAGAAAAACAATTTTTCATAAGCTAGAAAACTTGAGGTAGATTATAAAGAAATACAAAGCATTCCAACATCCTGCTGGGATGATGTCATCATAATCTGTATGTTTTTAAATCAAAATGTCAGCTCCCATGGTAATATTTAGTAGTAGCATTGAAGTTTTTAATAATTACAATAAATGTGTTAAGATTGCTTCAGGAAGCATGAAACTTAGTCAGAAGATTTGTGAAATAAGGATTATGTCAGACTTTTGTCTCCTTCAACAAGTGTTTATGTATTTTGAAGAAAACTTATTTGATTTTATCTACTATTTAAATCATTTTTCCTCAAACCTTCTTCAGGGTGTTAAATTATATTTACCCTTACTAGATTCTGTTTTACTACTTTCCGAAAAGTTTGCTTCTACAGCATAAATCATCATTTTTATGGAAAATATAATGCATAGAAATTCAGTTTAGATAGAACAGAAAACTTCCCTTCAATGTCATTTATTCTCAACATCGCATAACTTTTTTGCTGTACTAAGGCTTTCACTGTAAAAATCTTCTATACTATGAAACTTGCCGTATTAACTACGCCACCACCCCAAAAGTTCTGATGTCAGTTCTCTCGAAATAGCAGCCATCTTTGCGAAGCACGTAGAATTTTAAGTAGAAGAAAATATTTAACTTCATGATACTGTAGTTCTCGAGAAACCAACCATTTGCATTATATATGTTGTAAAGTTTGATCTATTACTCTTTTCTATTATTTGCCGTTAACCGTGAGATACATGCTTTTTGCATAGGCACATGCTGCAAACCGTCAAAGGGTGTGCACTTTGCATAGCATACCCCTTGTGAGTGTGTATTTAGATGCAAATGACTTTTAAATTATCCTGTAATGCATTCTTTCATGATGGTACATTCATTTTAATTTCTAATTCAGAATGTGCGAAACTTAAAGAAATATGCAATTATCCTAAGAAAATGACCCAAAAATCATTCCATATAATCAAAATTAATGCAAATTTATATTGAAACCCGCAGTTATTTTCTAAATCGAAAAGCAACATAATTGCTTAAAATTTGTTGACTGAGCTATCTGGCATTTGATATACAGAATGCTTCCACTTGGATGTAGTTATAATTTACCCCACCCTCTCCCGCATGTGCATAAATTGACATAATTCCACAAACAAATCTGCATATTTTCGCACATTTTTTGGTTAAATGTTAATTGACCCCTCATCACGTCTTACCCTTCATTTTTTACTTAACCCGCACACTCCTCCCCCTCCCCACTCAGATAAATGATCTAAACAAATACTTTTAATATACAGGAGAATAACTCTTTGAATGTTGTGCACTTTACAAAAACATGGTAAAATAAGACTTTCAACATTGATCGAGGGGAGTGGGAATTTGTCCCAACTACTTTTGGCCACGATTGTAGGGAAATGTAGTCATTTTGGTACTGGTTGAGAGAATACAATTTTTTTTTTTTTATCTTGAAAAAAAAAAAATAAAAATAATAATTTCATGAGAAACTTCTGATTTATGACTGGGCTCAAAATCTGTATGTAATTCTTTCAATCTCTTTATTAAATCTTAATCACTGATCACTTAATAATGGGAAAGTCTATTCCAGCTAAAATTTTACTGGAGGCATGGCAAAGACTGGAAAATTTCTTCATGGTAATATACAGTTAAATTAGTGAATTCAAATTCAGCCAATGCATGATTTTTAAGTTTCATCCTTCCCAGATTGATTGGGGATTTGAGCAAGTTTAAAATTTGTTGGGTCAGAATCTGCTTAGTCCTTCAATATGTTGTGGTAATAAAATGCCAAATTTACTCAGGAAACTGGAGAAACAGGAGAACAGGTGACATGACAAAGACGCAGATTTTCTGAAATATTTAATCTTAAAATTATAGAAGTAATATTTTCAATTTGCAATTTGATGGCATTTTTTCTGTATTAATAAGATTGTTTTTTTTTTTAACTATCTGTGTTGTTTCAGTTCTAAAAAAATGTAATGAAATGCTGTTTACTGTAGCTCCAATCCACTCCACCAACTGCTATAAATTTCAATTTATTGTCAACACCACATGCCTCTCAACACAGCATGAAGCATGTGCCAGAAGGAGAAGACATAACACTATACTACATTTGATTCCACTGAAACAGAACTGTTTTAAACAGTAGGATAGTCTGCTATTAATTAGCATACCAACACTAGTGAGTCGAAATTGAAAATGTTTGCCACTGTTTTAGAAACAGTGCTTCCTGAAATGATACTGTTCCTAATCAGATTTCACTGTTCCAACTTTTTGTTGATAACAGGACAAATTCCTTTATTTAAAATGGGTTTGATTTATAACTATTTTATTGGTTAATATTTATAAATATGTGCTGTATGTCAGTTACGTGTACATGATGCAGCTGCATACAACTGTACACATGCAAGCAGAGTTGCATACATGTATCATTATCAATTACACGCAAGGTGGGGAAAGCTTTATCTGTCTGGAAAAAAAATATTTTTACGATAATCTTGTTTCAAAACATGCAATTATTTTTACAAGAAATCAAGTAATTGATTATTGATGCCATTCTTGTGAAAAAACATTGTTCCACAGAACAGCAATGTTTGAAAATTCAGTGTACCTGCATAAAACGCACTATCCTCGAAATTTAAGCCCTGACTAATAACAGCACTGACGGCACTTTAAAATTACTGTAGAGAAATATGGAAACAGGCGCCAAACATCAGCTGCAACATCGGTTATTTCATGAAAGTCATTCTGCACAAAAATCAGCTATCAGTGCTGTAGCTAAGTACTAGACACCCTGTCATTAGAGAGTTTACCACTTCACAACAAAATAAATACTGGTATACTTCATCTTTGATTATCACAGGATCAATAAGTCACGTTGGTGGTGATGGTATCTTATCAGCTGATGAAATAAATTTTCAAGGTGTGTGGGAGGGGTAGCAACAACATGAGCTTACAGTGTTTACAATGAACTAAAAACCATGAAAACAGCCAAAAGTCGATTACAAATTGACCATTTTACAGCATGTTAAAACTTAAAATAAGTAATTAGCAGAAATTGTGTGCAGGTACAATACTTTGCGTTAACTTTGTGCTCATGTTAACTTATTGTTTCTCGCTCCTTTCCCAAAATAAGTAGAATGGGAGAAGTTGGCTATAGTAAACAGGAAAATGGATATTTCTATAACCTTGACCCAGATTTAAGAACCTGAATTGATATTTAATATTTGGAAAAGATATTTTCTGCTTGCAGCATTTACATCTCTTACATGAGAGTAATAAATCTCTACCTGTCCATATGTTATATAACCAAACATCTTACACATACTGTAGCTACACATTTTGCTTCATTTTATGGCATCTGAGAAATTAAATCAGAGGACAGTACTAGGTCTGTATGACTTAAACAACTGCATATTAAACCTGTTATGTTTTTATATTAAAAATTAATTTGAGATGTCTGACGGATAATTTATTTTTGGTAATTTGTCAAATATCGGTGGTACGTCATAGTTCACTAGATTCCATTTTAGTACTTTCCTAACATACAGTACTGTATTTGTAAGCCACGTAATCTCAGGAAAAATGCAAGAAAGTACAAAAGATTTTTGAGGAATATTTGGATTTAATATCACAATTAGTCTGATTTAAATTTTCCTTTCCATATATGAAGTTTAAACTTAATTTTCCAGTTGCAGAACCAATTGCTAAACTTCTTCAACCAGGAATTTAAAAAAACAGAAAGAAAAATGCAAATTTTCAATTTTAAATACAAGACATTTTTTTCCAGTTTGTTTGATATTTATTCTTTTATTATTATCTCCTGCAGCATGTGATGAGAATACTCTCCTAATGACAAACTTAAGTAACAACCATCAAATTCTTTACCAATTTCCAGCTTATCCTCCTCTGGGAATGTCATCTCCATAGGTCCTGTCTGCTCCAGCAACTGAATGTGCTCCCCTATGCTTCCACCATTGCTGTCCACATGCTCTATTGTGTAGTTTCCCAAGTCAAGTGCAGCTATCGAACTGAAAAAATAATACAAAATTATAGTCTAAAATAAATATAATTACACAGTTTAAAAACCGATGGGAGCAAAATATACACACAGGTAATTAATTCTTAATGACATTGATCAAGGAAATTAACTAAGAATCTGACATGTTATTAAACTGGTAACAACCTGGCTTATGCTGCTACAGACTGGTGGCCTCCTTGTAACAACCTGGCTATGCTGCTACAGACTGGTGGCCTCCTTGTAACAACCTGGCTATGCTGCTACAGACTGGTGGCCTCCTTGTAACAAGCTGGCTATGCTGCTACAGACTAGTGGCATCCTTGTAACAACCTGGCTATGCTGCTACAGACTGGTGGCCTCCTTGTAACAACCTGGCTATGCTGCTGGAGACTGGTAGCCTCCTTGTAACAACCTGGCTATGTTGCTACAGACTGGTGGCCTCCTTGTAACAACCTGAACCTGGCTATGCTGCTACAGACTGGTGGCCTCCTTGTAACAACCTGAACCTGGCTATGCTGCTACAGACTGGTGGCCTCCTAGCAACAACCTGGCTATGCTGCTACAGACTGGTGGCCTCCTTGTAACAACCTGGCTATGCTGCTACAGACTGGTGGCCCCCTTGTAACAACCTGGCCATGCTGCTACAGACTGGTGGCCTCCTTGTAACAACCTGGTTATGCTGCTACAGACTGGTGGCCTTCTTGTAACAACCTGGCTATGCTGCTACAGACTGGTGGCCTCCTTGTAACAACCTGGCTATGCTGCTACAGACTGGTGGCTTCCATGCATCACCTAATCTCCATCCTTTACCTTCTCCATTATATCTTTATCTTTCTCACAAAGCCAGTCTTTTCTCTATGCCTACCCTTCTGTTCTATAAAATTATCAACAATCTAATTATCATCTTATCCTACCCCTTCTCTTATGTTTTTCCAATCTTCCTTTCCCATCCCTACAATGTCTATCTATTCCCCGTACCTGCAGTGTGTCACTTTTCCCATTCCCTACATTGCCCCTTTTCTCCATCTATAAAAAATAATCAGAAATCAGATCGGATCGGGCCGATTATGACAAAATATGGTCAGTAATCAACAGCACCCATTACAGTGTAATCATTAAAACACTAATGTTGATATTGTATGCATAACTCATATCTATCCACACTACAGTACATGTACTGTAACTACTGTTGGTGCACCAAAAACACACTTTCTGCTTCAATTCCTAAAACTGTTCTTTGGGGAACTGGATAGACCTTTACAGAAGGTGGATGACACCCCAAGCCCAGCTAAGCAAAACAAACCTATTTTGTATTTTTATGATTAAAAAATACTGCTAGTGGGAATGGTATTTGACATCAAACTCATTCACTTGTGTCATATAAAATAAACCACATATTCATACAATAAATCAGACAACTGTCATTACTGACTGTAATGCAATTTTCTTAACTGAAGATTTTGCATGAACATACATGTATACAGTACAAGAACCAAAAATTTTGGGGTTGCAATATTTTTTTTACATGCTGATTGATTTGCAATTTCTGTATTACCTATCAAGTAACTGCATGTCATGAAATAATTGTTCCATGATATTTATTCATAAGCCACACCCACTATGCAGATCAAATAGAACATGTTGACAACATTAGCATGCAGACAATAATTAACACCATTTTCATAGCAAGTATGATGCAAAAATGGTTAATTGCTCATTTATCCTATTTTAAGAGTTTGTCAGTAAACCCCGCCCACTCATTAATATTCATAACATCACTACCACAAAATTAGAACATATGTACAGACCATGACCCATCTGTGTACAACATATGGCATAAATTTGATATACCGTTCATGAGATACAGTATGATGGTTTTATTCTTAAGCACTTTCACATTAAGCCACGCATGTACCATGCATATTAATGACATCTATTGATAATAAACGCATGTACACATTAACCAACAATATTACCATGCCCAAAATGATGCAAAACGGACACTTGATTATTTATAACTTTAAAAAAAAAAATTACCACTTATTAATATGCATGAAATCACCACCAAAAACAATAAGGCACATCTGCAGACCATGAGCTATCTGTGTACCACACATGATGTGAATCCAGTTCATAACTTTTAAGATATTGTGTTTACAAGATTTTTGTTTACAAAATCATATTAAGCCCTGCCCACTATGTTTATCAATGAAAGTCAATGTTTTTATTCAATGAACACATACCTTTAGTTTGGTTTGTTGAGGTTTTACAGCACAGCAACAGTCCGAGTCAAAAGTGCCGAGAGAGTGTTAAATAATTAGAGTGCAACATTTAAAGAAAGAGAAGATTGGAAAAAGAGGAAAGGATGGAGAGAAGTGAAAATTATAAAGGAAACAAGTTGTAGAAAAAAAGGTGGTAAGAGGGAGAGGAATGTGAGATAGAAAAAAATGGTGTGGGGAGATTAAATCAAGTGGGAAAGGTTACTGTTGTGGATGAAGTTGATAATGTTGGAGGGGAAATTGTTCTTGAAGAAGTCGGAAATAGTGGTGACAGGGGATAGGAAAGATCTGGAGTTAGCGTAAATTGGACAGGTTAAGAAGATATGATTGATCAAGAGATTAGTATTGCAAGTGGGGCAGATAGGTTTGGGAGAAACGCACACATACATATATATATATATATACACACACACGCCATCATGATCGCATAGGTTCCTGATGCTATCTCATCGGAATTAAAAATTAACTTATTTGTGCCAGTTATATAATGCAAGTTCCACCAAAATCAAACAAGTGTTGCAGGTTAGTAGAAGACTTACTGTACTTGGTTGTGATTAAATTATTTCCTTTTTTTTTTTTTTTTTTTATTTGTTTCTTCATTATCTTATACACAGGAAATGATTATCCCTCAAAATGAAAACACTATATTTTCAATCTACACATCCCGCTTGACATCGAGCCAAAATAAATAGTAGCCGATCAACTGTTAGATAAATGTGCTGACCACAGAAATGTTGTTATTTAAAATAAAACATATAAAAGCTGTACCAGTACTGCAGTATCAAACGTAGAAAACAGTTGTGCGAAAATTCATTGTGATGTATTTTACAATTTTCTTTGCAGGATTTTCCCACCTTAAAACCTTTTTGGGGGATTTGATTGTTTATTTGGAGAATCCCGCAATCATCCATTTTAATGTGAACCCTGACCCAGCCCTGAAATTCAGCAAAATTAGGGAAATGGGTCATATATTATGCAGACCCTAATTTAGCTTTTACAGAGGGATGCTCCAACCTGCCCCTTTGCACTAAGCACTCTACATTTTGTTCACAAAAACAAACTTTGAGAACTATTTTGCCTTCTTTTCATGCTGATTACACTTTCCCAATGTAAAAAGATGCAGGGACACTACTTGTTGTATTGATTAATTCCTCATTTACATTTCAAGTGCCTCAACCCTGCCCTTGATGAATATAAATGCTTCTTTTGGTCAGTGACACCCTGTCCCTTTCTGGATTATGTTAGGGTTTGCTATGGGCTGCTATAAATTGCCAACAAATTATAGTATGTACATACCTATGAAGTACAATTTCTTCAAAAGTCTTGTAACTGGTCTTGTTTTTATTTTTTACAGAAAAAGCATCCAGGTACTTCTACAAAGACACAGGATCTGGAGACAGATTTCAGACAGACATCAATGAATGACTGCCCTTTGGACTTTATGGTTTGGTTTGGTTTGTGGAATCACCTGTTGCTTTAGGGGTTTGGCTGAAGTGATGTGCTAAGTATGAACTTCAAATATTCATTAGTGCTGTCATGACATGGCTCTATTATGTATCAATTATCGTGGAGAAAAATATCGCGATATATCGTATATCGCAATACTTTTTAAGAGAACTTGACTCACCACACAAATTGTTAATATCACTAATGTTATATGATCATGGAGTTACAATTTACTCCATGATATCATAAACAAGAAAAAAAATGATTTGCAGATCTAGCAGCAACATGATCGCGTGATTATTACAATCATCACGCATGTGTTTGGTAATTCAGCCAAATGACCATGAATCACCGAAGTGAGAGCCTGTGTGGCACATTCTAAACCAATTTTTCGGTTACTTTGCCAACTTACATCAGCGCATGCTACTGTGTGGTGACGGAGCATGACTTTTAATTAGTTGTTTTTATGTTTCATGATTATATTGCACATTTCTAATGACCTAAACTTGACTTTTATTGTAACGTACATTGTAACGTACAAAGTAGCCTAGCCTAGTTGCGTGAAAATTTCTTAGTTGAGTATTAGTTTTTGGTGTCGCGATATGTTGCAGAGGCATATTTACAGGTGTATATAAATATGCTCCTGATTTCTAAGTTAATAAGATCAAACTAATCACCCAATTACACCTCCAGAATCTCTGAAATTCTGTTTGTTAACACAAGTTTGCAACTTGCGTTGAAAGTTTATTCAACTCTAATCTACACACTTTTTTTAAATTCAAACACATCCATTTGTTACAGGAAGTAAATACATTTTTCAACACTGATCACGTCAGTATATTAACAGAATTTACCTTATCGGAATAATATGCAAGTCTTGCAGCGACTTGCGCATGTGCGTAACTGGCTAAAAAAATTCTATTTTTAACCGTCAGTATTTTCCAAACGAGCAAGAACAACACAGTGTAGGCCTACCCTTGCAAAACTTTCAGAAAAGTTACAAGGCAAAATGAAAATCAAACATATTGATTAATTTCTCAACATTATTTTCCAAAATCTTAGTCTGGTCATGCCTTTTAAGGCTTCTAATATTAAGTACAATAATCATCAATATTGAAATCCCCAATGGGCCGAAAACCTCTGATTCTGTTCACAACTGATTAGGGACTGTTTTGTACACAAATCAACATAAACTGTACTGTACAAATTGCAGTAGCATTGAGTTTAATATGGTGTATGAAACTCCATGAAACTTTTGAAAAGTCACCTAAAATGAGGTTAAAACCATAAATAAATTGGATGGATTACTGAAATTTCACATCCAAATGGCAAAGCAGCTCCCAGATTTAAAATTCTAAGCCATCAAAGGGCCAGCCAAAATGAAAGTTTAAAAAAGCTTTAAAATGGCATCCGGAACACATTTATTTTGCAGTAATGTTGCACAATACTGGTCTGGTCTATGGGCAGGGTTAGTAATATTAGTTGGCATATTAGTTGGTATTCCAAGTTGATTACAGTTTGGCTTTAATACTGTAGCTTAATTTGGCTTTTTTTATAACTGATTTGGCTTTTGTCCGCTTGGAACAATCTTGACATCAGTTCTTTATTCAAGTTTTGCTTGGGAAAAATTAGCTGCTGATTGTGAGGAGTATTTTCATTATGTGACTTGCAGATTATTATTCTTAAGGTAAATGTGACTTAATGGGGGAAGGGAATTATTTTCATTCTTTTAACCTGCCCTATCGTGTCGAAAGGAACAATTTACACTCAAAATATTTAAGACTGTTGTGAATTTTCAACATTTATTTATTAACTGAAGCGATTCTCAGACGTAAGTGAATTCGTATGTCTTTTCCAAAGAATTCAAATATATTCTTATGAAATTTTCTTGTTTTGATAGTACTAAAAATACAAGCATATTTCATGACAGTTGGGCCTAAAAAGTTAGCACAAAATTTATAATCGGTACTTTCCCACTCTGTACTAACTTTACTGTACTACATGTATATTGCATAATCGTGAGTGTAAGTAGTGCACCATAACTGTTATTGAAAGTTCCGAGGAATAGTGGGAACATTTACAAACTTTACAAGTTTTGCAACCATGTCTTCCCATAAATATTATGTTCTTATGAACTTTTTAGGTGAAGTACCATGTTCAAATACATAAATATTTCTAAAAGAATAATATTTTTGCTGATTTTTAAGTGATTTTAAGGTATCTTTTGAACTTAATTCTTACAAGTACCAATACTGGCGGTACTCGGAGGTACTTCGTTATTTTATTTTTATTTGGTGGTATTATACCATACCCGCACCGTAAAATACTGGTACTGTTATACTGTGCAACGTTATTGGGTGTACAAACATTGGAGTTCTTACCCTCACGAAGACAACTCTGGCTGAATAATTAAATAAAAATACATCAATGATGTTATAGCTCAACCCATAGTAGTGTAAAAGCCAATTGACAGGTTTTATTTTAAATGCAATTATTTTTTTGTCTTTATTTTCAATTTGAAATTCAAATGCAATTTAAAGATTTTCCTTAAGTCTACTCATTTTTTGAGCAATTATTCATCATGTCATAATTTCAACAGTTTTACAGTTTCAAAGCGAGCGTGTATCACTTACACGCGTTTAGTACCGCAATTTTCAGAAAGTACACCAAAATTGCCTTAATTTAAGTAATAAAATTGTGCAACCAGTATAGCAAAAGTATTGACTCCATTGCCCAAATAGACGCTGGAATTTTGCTTTCCAAATCGTAAAAAGTTTACTTGTACAGCATAAATCATCATTTTTACAGAAAATATGTATGGAAATTCAGTTTAGAAATAACAGAAAGCTTCCCTTCAATGTCATTTTATCTCAACATCACGTAACTTTTTTGCAGTACTCGCTAGGGCTTTTACTGTGAAAATCTTGCATACTATGATACCTCGCCGTCAAACATTTCAAAACTATGCCACCACCCCAAAAGTTCTGATGATATCAGTACAGTCCTCTCGATATGGCTGCCATCTTTGCAACGCATGCAGAATTTTGGCTTTGTTAAAACATTTTTATATTTGTTTGTTTATTTATGCATTTCTTTTTTTTTTTCTTGCAAAATTTATTTGACTCATCAAGTAAAAATTACAGGTAAATGTACTGATCGTCATGATTCAAGTATTTTGACCATGTATGTTTTGTTCAATTTAACAGCTTGTAAAACAGGCCTTGATTGAGTGGGATTAAAGCCTTACATTATGGCCTATTGTTAGTTTCACTGTTAACTGCTGCACATTCGAGGTGCATTTCACAAGAAATACTTTGATTTTGGCGAAATCAAAGGGCAAAATATCCCCATTCATAGGTGATTACTGCACATTTGTAATTCTCGCATTTAAAAAGGATTTACTTATAATACTTATGCTAATAATTTACAGTTTGTAAAAGTCATTGATATTGTCAGCCGAATCTGTGTGTAATTGATTCATGAATGATATTGATTTTCAACGGCAAGGATTTGCAAGCATGGAGAGTGTACACGCTAAACAGTCACAGCTCTAGTGACAACAGATGTAAATAATAAATCACCCTTCGTGACAATGCACTGCAACAATACTGTTCAATTCTGTAACAGGTGATTAAGAGCATGAGAATGAATGAGTTTGACATATACGTACAGGTACGTGATACTGGTTCTGAATATAAGATGGCAAGGCCAGGTTAAGTGTACATTCTGATTGGAAAATGGTTTTTGTCAAACACACTGTGATTCGCTTGTAAAAATTAGCCACTGCGATATGCATGATAAACAACAGACACACACACATGAAGCTCATTGATATTGCATACTAATGCAATGGGCAAGCATAGGCAAACCCCATTTTGTTTGGAAATTGCCCACAAATGTATTGTTGCAGACACTACCGTACACTACCCTAGTGCCACTGCAATCAATTCCAGAGGATGTGATCTGCTAAATAATCAAATTGAAGATGTCAAAAATTAGGCATCAAGGTCCAAGCATATGCATAAAAGGCTAGGCAGTTCCACTATATTTGGTTTACGGCTGCCCGTCGAAACAGAAAGTGCAAGGTGAGCTTGGGCGATATATCTATATTTCGATATTGACCTATATCGATGTGGTCGATATTGAGTTCCAGGGTTAAATCGATATATGGGTATGATGTTTTCCACCAATATTGTACTATACATGAAACTCATAATAGAGTTAACATGATAACCAAACATACACTTTTCCTCACTATACAGCCACAAAAAGTTTGTAATTTGTAATAATATCAAAGTTGCAGGCAGTCAATAATGTCAAGTTGATTAAGTCATCATTATTTTAATAAATATTACCAAAAATTATGTTCCACAGGCAGGAAATTCTTAATTCCGGACATACAGTACTGTACTCTGTATGTACAGGCCGCTATGGACATTGCGCAAAAATATATGTTAATTTTCATGATTTGTGATGGTTGAGCATTTGCAATCAATAAAATATTAAATCTTTAAATATCGCTTCTGAATTCCTCAAAAGGATTACAGCATCCCCAAATTTATGTGGAAAAGCCCTTAATTGACACCTGAATGTAGATTTGATCCTATATTCCCACTAATTTGTCCGTTCACACATCAGACTTTAGAAACAGTAAGCAGCATAAGTACAAACAGTGTGTGTAGATTTCTGAGCACACTCGTCCAATGTTTAGTAGCAGAGGACATTTTCTATGAATGTTTATTGACTTCTGAATGTCCAGGTCTTTAAGAAAAAAAAGAGTGCTAAAATGATGCCCTTTCAGTAGGAAATTCAAAACAAGTGGGACCTAGCATTCAAAGGAAAAGTTGGTCCGTTTTCATTTAAAAAAAAGCTATATGCCAGTTCCACAAAAATAGTGAAAAAATTGTATCTTCAAACGTATGGAATTTCAATGTTTCTGTGATTTATTTTTCTAAAAAGAGACAATGTAAAAAACGATTCCTTTCAGAATAATGGGTGTTTATTTGAAGATTTATGTACATATTTCCCATTCAATTCTGTAAATTTACTTTAAAAATTGTACTTTCCATTTTTTGTGCTGGAGCAATATTACTTGCTACAAAACAGTTTTATTATTTCAATGGGACGTCTTGCAATTTGCATATCAATATTTCGATATTATCGAAATATATCTAGCGATATATCAATATTGCCTGAAGGTGAGTATCGCCCAAGCTTAATGCAGAGGTGTAAAAAAATGGGGTAAAAGTAGGTACTTGTAGAACAAATGTTGAAAAACAACTTTCAGGAACTGAATTTGTATTCAAAACTTTGGAAACTAGTACTACAATAGTCCTATAAAGACCATCACAAAAACATCAGTGATCAGACCTCATAAGCAAAGAATTACGCAAAAATTAGGTGTCTAAGTTTTCAAATAACCTGTTAAGCAGAAAACAAATTTCAACAATAAAAATCCAGGGTTGAACATGCTGTAAACATATGTATTGTAGAGATCAGATACGCTAAGAGGTTGTTAAAAATATGTAGGCCGTCCAAAGCAAATGTAAAGTATCGTTGTATTGTACACAGAACATTACTATGAATTTTGGAAAGCAGGGAAGTTCTCTGGAAAATGCGTGTAGTGTGATACATAGTGGTATCTAGCCCTATTGTTTAAAAATGCATGGGATAGAGAGATAATAGTTTATGTGTTGCTCGCTTGCCATATTTAATATCATAATCTGTGACAGATGAACATTAAGTAAAACCAGTAATTTTAAAGTCATTTCTAGCAAGCACTCACAGAAATAAAATGATAGGTTTCATTAGTTTTTTTAAACATATTCTAGAAAATTGTTCCTTCACTTCTAAATTTCTAAAGCTATAGATAAAAGCAAAATCCGCACTCTGACCATGAAGGCATTATTCCCGGTTTCCTTGGTGCAAGTGAATGAGAGCACATGAGTTACATGTCAGTGTTGTGCTGGCAGACACAATGCAGTGTTAACATTGGAACTCAATCCTGGTACCTTTTGCATACGAGCATTACTCCTACCAAGTAAAAACGCCTACCAAGTTCGAAACCTGACTGCAATTTTTTGTAACTTTTCATTCCAGCTTAATTTTCAAAATTTCCTTTCGTTTTCTGTCATTACAAGTTTCTTTTATATGAATGCTAAGACAATAAACTTTACCATAAAAGAGTCAAAATGACGAGAAAAAATGTCTTTGCTTGTAAATAATGAAAATAAGGATTTTTTTAAATTTATAAGTAGTTTTTGACATTCTCTTTCCATTGATACTCTTTCCATTGATACCACTCTCAATTTTTTTTTTTCCAACGCAAAACGTGAAAATAATGAAAATATAACAAAAGAAATTACCTCCGTAATTACTCAATAAAAAATCAAACCCCTATATCTCAACACAGCATCAAACCCGTGACCTTCCACACATCACATGTGCGTAACAGACTGAAATCAGTGTGTTTGTTTATATTCTTATGATTTCAAGCATGATTGTGACATTACGCTCAGATGTAGTAGTAGCGCAATACATATCATTTGAAAGATCGCGGAGCTACCATTCTAAGGATGTTTTTAGCAAAGGGCAATTGTTTTCCATTCAGGAGCTACAATTTTTTTTTTTAATTGGGTCTAAAAATGACTGAAAAACAAGGAATTTTGCAGAACTTTCGGTAAAACAAAGAGATTGATGATAGGTACTGTCAAAATTTGACGGGATTTGCTGTCGTTGAAGTGTTTACTACTGGTACACATGTTTTGGGGCAATTACAAGATTGTCTCACCTGTTTTCCAAAGCAATGGTTAGTGGTTCATCGTTAGTTTCAACATCAACGTATTCTCCTTCGTACAGTACATCTCCTACGTGCTTCATCAGGTCTTCCGATTCCTCCACTTCGTGGATGAAGTTACTTGGAAATTCGGCCGGCATGGCCAACATGTCTGCAGAATTGAACCCCTGAAGCTCCATCTTGATGTGAAATTGTTACACTTTGTCTCCACTGTATTTATGAGGGCACTGAAATGAATGCAAAACGAAACAGTCAAGACAGTACCTTACATATCATGCTGGTCTAGGCTTAAAGGTATATGGACAGGTAGACAAAAGATAAATTGAATTAAAATCCACTAAGAAACATGGAGAAAGCAATTAGTTACAATTTGGTCATTTTACAGCTTTTTAAAGATTTTTGCGCAAATTCTAATTTTAATCTGTATTTTCTTATGTAGGGGCATTGATTTTTAGCCCTCTGCCATTTCTTTTTGAAAATGGGAAGATTGATAATACTAATAAAGAGGGTTTGACCTTTACCAACCGCAAGCTCAAGAAGGCACATTGAACAATTTTAAAGTCTGAAATTAAGGGAAGAAATATATAAAAAAACTTTTTAAGGTGTTTTCCTCTTCATACATCACATTTTTTTCAATATATCAAAATCTTTTCACTTTGATTACTCCTAACTTGCGAACTACAGATGCTATTTTTAAAATTCAAAACTATTAAACTCAGAATTTACTGCTCTTTGGGAGAATGGTTAAACAGCAAACCTTTGTGCCTGTCCATACATCTTAAAATGTTACTATGTTAGGCTTACATGTAGGCAAACTTTAGAAGGCTACGGTAATGTCCAATAGTGACCACACCATTTCCAGGGATGAAAAATACTTGTATTACAATCATTCATATACTCTAAATCAGAGATTCAAAGCGCGTGAGTTGGCCACACACTCGACCTTATCATATCCCGTAAAGCTGAAATATCGTCCTTGACAATGTCACAGTCTTTCCCAATGCTTTCTCTGACCACCACACTATATCCTTCAATATTCGTGAACCTAAAGAACCTCCCTCTCACCACGTTGTTACTCTTAGAGACTTCAAGTCCATGGATATCTCACAGTTTGTAGAAGCCCTGTCTCCTGCACTCACCAAGGCCTGTGAATCTTCAGATCCTACATCACTGGTCAATGATTTTAATGATGCTGTTAGGACCATTCTCGAGAATCATGCTGCGGCAATTATTCGTGTGCCCATAAGAAAAAGTGCACCATGGTACTCCATAGAGATACACCGCCAACGACAACTTGGAAGAGCCATTAGGGGGAAGGCAGACAAGCATCCTTCAGATGAAAACCTGAACTGTTACAAATCTCATTGCCATAAACTCATTGAGAACATTAGACAGGCAAAGTCTGATTACTACACTGAAGCTTCAGCTTGTGGGGATCAAAGAACTACTCATTATGTTGTCAGCTCCCTTCATAGGTGTAACGAACCAAAACTCCCAAATATGGGATGTAATCAGACTCTTTGTGACAACTTCAGTGGCTTCTTTAATTTTAAGATAAACACAGTTGTAAATAAAATATCTAATTTGGTTGCAACAGAAGGGCTATGCAAACCTATCATTCCACCTAAGTGTCTACCTTCTGTTGTGCTATCTGATTTGAAGTTAATAAGTTGTAGTGATTTGAAAGATATTATTCAAGCTGCTCCTAACAAAAGCTGTGGTTTGGATACAATACCAACAAGGCTTCTAAAAAAGTGTTTTACATGCTTCCTACCTCACTTGTGTAAGATTGTGAATTCATCCTTGTCCTCTGGTGTCTTCCCATCTGCTTGGAAGACAGGTTTAGTTATTCCAATTCTCAAAAAACCATTACTAGATCCTAACAACCTTGCTAATTACAGGCCGGTTTCAAATTTAAACTTTGGTCAGTAAACTTGTGGCGAGAGTTGTTTTACATCAGTTATGCAAACACATTTCTGACCAAGGTCTGGATAGCAAAATGCAGTTGGCCTATAAAGCAAGACATAGCACTGAGACTGCACTCATGAGAGTTCAGTATGATATAAGTGCACAACTTGACAACAATCAGGCAGTTATGCTGGTACTCCTAGATCTCAGTGCTGCTTTTGATTCCATACATGTTGATTTACTTCTTGACACCGTTGACAAACAATTTTTCATAAAGGGCTTGTTTTGGATTGGGTAAAATCATACTTAACTGACAGGTTTCAAAGAGTCAAGGTTGGCCATTTTTCTTCTTCCCCAGTGCCCCTCAAATATGGTGTCCCACAGGGGTCTGTTTTGGGACCAATTTTATTTACAATGTTCATTGCTCCTTTGTCTGATCTCGTTGAAAGTCATAATGTCATGTACCATCAGTTTGCTGATTATGTACAACTTTATATACCATTTGATCCATCCAAACATTAACTCTCCAGTTGCATATCTGATATTCATACCTGGATGTTGACAAGTAGTCTGAAGCTCAATGATGATAAAACTAAATTAATCATCTTCTCATCCACTTATATATAGGCATAAATATGGATTGCATAATATCTCACTGCAAGTTGGCACGGTTGCAGTCCCTGGATCTGACTATATCAGGAACCTTAGGGCCTATTTTGATAACAGTTTATCAATGTCTGAACACGTGAATCAGGTGTGCAGCAGTGCCAACTTTCACTTGTGGCAGCTGCGTAAAATAAGGCCTTATCTTACTTATGATGCATATCAGTGTGCTGTTCAATCACTGGTGATCAGCATAATTGATTATGCTTCTGGTTTACTGAGTGGTTTGTCAGTGGCCTGTTGAACAAACTTCAACTTGTTCAGAATACTGCTGCAAGACTGATCTCTGGCATAGGTATAAGATCTCATATTACTCCTATAATTTCTCAATTGCATTGGTTTAAAGTACAGTCACGAATCAGGTTTAGGCTTTATGTTCATCTTTTCAAAATTCTCCATGGTCTTGCACCAAATTATCTGTCTGAATTAATTCATCTGTATGTCCCAGATCCCAGACTTAGGTCTGCCTCTAATGGCCCACTGATAAGGAGACAGTATGGCAGCAAACAAGTTAGTCGTTACAACTTTGCTGTCACTGGATCATCTCTCTGGAATGAGCTGCCTGTCCACATCAGATCTGCAAGTGACATTATCAATTCAAGAAGCAATTGAAAACACACCTTTTTACCCAATAATGTAAAGCGCTTAGTTTTGTTCTCAATATGAGCGCTATATAAGCATCTACATAATAATAATAATAATAATAATAATAGCATCATTGAACCTATTCATTTCTTAACATTCTCAATCATATTTATGGATTGAATCTGCATAAATATCACATATTTTCACAAATACATCAAAAAATACTACAACAAACATGTTGACACAAAGCATTAACTTTCTTTTCATTTAAATAAAACAGAATTTTACCATCTTTTGCCTAATTTTTTGTAGTGATTTGGTTATTTTTGGTACTTTCCAGTTTTTCATAAAATATGAATCAGACTGAAACCGTAGTTTCCCGAAACCAGTTTTAGTTACAAAACCATCTCAATTACAAAACCAGTACACTGTGCAAGCTTAGGCTAACATAAGTTACAGTATTGTCACAATTAGGGATGTGCATTTTCGTGTAATTCAGTTTGGTTTGGTTTGTTGATGTTTAATGGCACCGCGACAGTCAGAGTCAAATGTGACAAGAGGGTGTTAATGGTGTAAAAGTAAGGATAGTGATGAGATGGAAGGTTTGCAAGGGAGATAAAGGGGAAAAACTGAATATGGGAGAAAAAGTTAGATAAAAAGAAAGGGGTGTGTAAGGTTAGGTGAAGAAGGGGAGGAGGGGAGCAGATTATATGTGATGGAAGAGATTGTTGTTGCGGAGGAAGTTAATGATGTTTGAGGAAGAATTGTTTTCGAATAGGTCCGAGATTGAGCAGAGTGAGAAGAGAGAGATCTGGGGTTTTAGTATAGGGGACAATTTAGGAAAATATGCTTGATAGAGAGATTGATGTTGCAAGTAAGGCAGAGAGGGGCAGGGGAGCCGGATAAGAGATAGGAGTGAGTAAGAGAGGAGTGGCCAAGGCGAATGCGGGTGACAACAATGTCTTCCCTGCGGTTGTGACTATACAGAGGGGTGTTGGTCCCAACTTTGGGTTTGATGGTGTGAAGTTTATTACTGGTTTCATAATTCCAGGAGTTTTGCCAGGTTTTGCCAAGTTTAAGGCTAGAGGGAAGGCATTCCCCTCAAAAGTAGATAGAGGTGCCGTCGGGTAACCTTGAGGAGAGGGTAAGGCCAGGACAAGCGGCGGCGGCTGCAGAGGAACCATCCTTTGTGGAGCCATCAGTGAAGAGGAAGAAATAGTCATGGAAATGTCTACTAAGTTGACAGTATTTGGAGTGGAAGAAGGCTGGGTTGTGGAGAGCTTTCGTGAAGGAGGAAAGACCAAGGCAAACCCTGGGGGAGTGAATAGGCCAGGTGGGTGTAAGTGGGATGGTGTGTCTGGCAATCAAGAAAATGTTAATGTGGCTTTGGAGAAGTGGGGTGCATCCGGATCCCAAAAGGTGGGGGGATGCGTTTGTTGAGATTGAAAAGGTTGGTGAAGGAGGGAGAGCGGATGGAGTGAAAGCAAGGGTTTCGTATATTGGTGAGGATGTGGAGAGCAAAGGAGAGGCCAGCCTTCGTCGAAGGGGAGTTCGTTGGCTTCGACGTGGAGACTGGTGATAGGGGAGGTGTGGAGGTGAGAGCATGGTGGTTCACACCTCAAGTGGTGTAGGAGAGGAGGCGGAAAAGCTTGAGGAAGCTGTTGCATTACTGTTTCAGGTTGATGATGTTTTGCTTGTAGGGGAGCTTGGGGTCTAGAGTTAAACCCAGGAACTTAGTGTGTTCAACTTTAGGGATGTGATTGCCATTGAGGACGAGGTTCGGGTTGGGGGTGGAGGTTGGTGAAATGACAAAAGTGCATGCAGACTGTCTTGCCTTTGGAGAATTTAAAACCGTTATTGTTGCACCAGACTTGCAGCTGGTTGAGGCTGAGTTGGAGCCTACTTTCGACAAGAGAAAAGCTAGGGGAAACAGTAGAAGATGGTGAAGTTGTCCACGTAGTGGGCACTTTTTAAGTTGGGGCCAAGGTTGTCCATGATGTCGTTAACGCTCAGGTTGAAGAGAGTGAGGGAGAGGATGCTGAGGCCGATGGTGTAAAGTTTGCAGATAATGCCGTGTCAAAAGCTCTCTCGAGGTCGAAAAAGATGGCAATGAGGTGTTCCTTTTGAGATATGCAGAACTGACATCAGACTTCAATCCCTTTAAACATCATTGTAAATCTTTTGTGAGCATGAAACCATGCAAGGCAAGCCCTGGACCCACGCCCTTGTGGCGAGCGCTAAGCACTCGCATTGTGGCCAACACCCAAAAAATCTAATTGCAAACCCACCTTACCATTTTTTAGATAAAACCACTTTCAGGATTTTGCAGTTTTCGCAAAACGTATCACTCAATGAGTTTTCTACCTCATGGGGTGTCACTAGAGCTGTGACCGTTTAGCGTGTATACGCTACACACTCGCAAATCTTGTAAACGCTTTACTAAATACTTCATTGCGAGTAATTATTTTTCATAAATCAGTGTCTTGCCGTTGAAAATCAATATTCATGATTCAAATCACACACACATTCGGCTGACAAAATTCCAATCAATGACTTTTTACAAACTATAAACCCGATTAGCATAATCCTTTTTAAATGTGCGAATCACAAATGCGCAGTAATCACCAATGAATGGGAATATTATGCACTTTGATTTCGCCGAAATCTGAGTAATCTAGCTTGTAAAATACACCGCGAATGTGCTGCAGTAAACAGTGAAACTAACAATAGGCCTAATGTTAGGCCATAAGGCTTTAAATCCCACGCAATCAATGCCCGTTTTATCGACCAAAAAACACTTGAATCGGACAATCACTACATTTACATGTAAATATTACCTGATGAGTCAAATAAATTTTGCAAGAAAGAAAAAATACTGCATAATAAATAAACAGAAAAAGGTTTAACAGAGCTGAAATTCTGCATGCTTCGCAAAGATAGCGGCCATTTTTCCGAGAGGCACTAATATTTCAGAACTTTCTGGGAGTGGTGGCATAGTTTCGAAATGTTTTACGGCAAGGTATATCATGGGCCTCATTCATGCCAAACCCCTGACCCAGATTCCTTCAGCTTTAGGCAAAATTGATCAATAATTCATTAGATGACGCAGTAAGCTTTCTACCAGTACCAAATTTGTATGGGCCCAGTGGCAATTAGCGTCAGTATTTTGAAGTTAAAAATGGCCACCATTACAGAAATTAGCAATAAATTGTAGGTGGATTTTTATCGCGATCAAGAGTAAGTTAGTGTGGTAGCTAGATAAGAATTATTTTACATAAATCTCAATTACTGCACTGACCTACACTGTAGCCTAGGGCCTAGTACTTACTAGTAGACTAGTAGCAGTCAATGCATCATTTGATTTGTTTTATCTGAGCAGTATTGATCTAAAATGATTGAGGTATTATGTGAAATGTGTTGTAATAGTGAAAGACCAGTGATTTTTTGTTATTATCATTGTTTAGATTGAAGTGTGGGCAAGGTCTGTTGTGAAAATGAGATTGAGAATAGTGTGTCCATAGTTACAAATCGAACATGGATCTAGGTTCTACAAGATCAAATTAACAATCAGATTATTTTGTGTTGTCGTGTTGGCATGCCGTCTTTTTAAAAATACTACATTAGACAATGAGGAAATACTTCAAGATCAAGATATCTAGACTGCAGATTATCTGCTAGTTTAGGCCTTAGCTTGAGGACTTAAATAAGCAATCGGAGTGGTAGTAAAAACTTTTCCTGTTTAAAGTATGTGTATGTGTTTACATTTTTCCAATTGAGTGTTTCATTGATAATTTCTGTTAATAAAATTCAAGTGGCACTACATGTATTCATATGTACCATCCATGGAGATTGTAAGTTGTGAACATTTTTGATTAATTGTTGCAAGTTAATGCCATTGTGCAAGTATGGATGTATAGAACACTGGTAAAAGTGTACATCTGAATGTGACTTCTTGCCAGATTCATCCCCAGGTCCATAAAAAAAACATTTTTTAAATGAATATTTTTCGCTATGTTTGAATCCATGTAATTTCAATTGGCATAATTTATTAAATCGCTATCATAGTAAATAACCAAATTAATCTCAACTTAAAATTTTGTTAGAGGAGTCAAGAGTCCAATCCATACTTCATGCTAATGAAAATTCACACCAATAGGCCATAAAGTAGCAATGTGTTTAAAAGAAGTTGGAAGAAAGAACATTAAATCAGGGATTTGTTATTTGGAATAATAAATCCTTGGTAAAATGGTATTTTAGCAGCATAAGCAAATATAAATGTATTTAACCCTAAGAATTATAGCAAAAGAACAGTAAAAATACTACTGCACAGGCTGAATTTTAGAAAATCAGTATTAACACTACATGCATTACATACACCAAGGTTCTCAAAACCCTGCCTACACTGACTGTATTCAGTTGCCTCAAAGAGCTCTGTTGTCAATAAATATTATTCATTTTATTCTGAATTTGATATACGTTTGTTTGGTTCGTTGATGTTTAACAGCACAGAGACAGAATTTGATAAACAATTAAGATTCCCATCAAAATCTAACGTTTATACCTTTGTTATTTCAAAGAAATTATTAAGTTATCAGGGGATTATGAAGGGTTTGTGGCTGCTCATACTTTTTATTTCATACTTTAGTACAGTGCATGTGAGATTACGATACTGATGTAAACAATACCACAAGACTGCACATTGTCCAATCATGATATAGATCATACGATATTAGGGAAATCAACATGGTTTCTCTGGAAATCGTTGCAAAACTTGCGAACCCCTGACCGGATTCTCTAATTTTCATATTTAGATTTAGATGGAAAGGAATTTTTCTATCACATATTTAAAGATCGTGTGGGCCCAAGACTGAAATGTGTTTTGTGACCACGTTTTTTTACACCCTTTTTTCCCAAATTTGTAATCGTTATAAATTTCTCAAATTTTCATTATTTTTTGCTCTAATTATTTCTTTATATGTTAATGGATAGTATTTCCAACCCTTTACCTGCCTAAATTTCATGTACTGATAACGTTTTTTGTCATAATATTTATTATATATTTAGAAATCCAAGGGGCGGAATACACACAGAAGAGAATAAGCGACTTTTCACGAGGCTGGGAACTGACTTAAGGTTGAATAATTATTTGCTGGTTTTAAAGACGACACAAAGATACTGCACTTTAATTTGTTTTACAAAATAGTACAATAAAGAAGCCCTGAGTACAATGAAGAAACCCTGAGTACAATGAAGAAGCCCCAAGTACAATGAAGCCCTGAGTACAAAAGAAGCCCCAAATACAAATGCGCAGGCGTTATACTAGACAAAAGTTTTGAAACATGGCAACTAACAAACTATCAGTGGATTCTGCTTTGGCAAAATTCTTCTGTTAAAAGGCAACTAGGCATAATTAACTCTTTTTTTTCTTCTTTCTTCGCTTAATTAAATGAAGAGGGTGAAATCCCACCAGACTGTGTGCAAAGGAAGTGAAGTTATCGCATTTTAGAAAATACATTTTGCTTATCTGCAACAACCTACATACACAAAACAAATGTACCTGTGATAATATACGAGTAAGCTACGTGGGTAACTTGTGAATAACAATGCCTGACGTTAGGTTTAAATTTGTAAACAGTGAATGTCTGACAAGAAAAAAGAAATCACTAAGTAAGTAGTAAAAGGGACTGCAGTTATGAAGAATAAATCTATAAAATAATAAGTTCATTGTAACTTATTTAAGTTAAACGATTAACGTATTTGATCATGGACACAAATGTGTTACCACCCTTTACGTCTTACAGGTTTACATTAAGCCATAAGGGAAAAATAAAACTCAAATACAACATTAACGTTACTTTTTCACGAAATCTTAAAAATTAACATTGAACAACGACAGAGATATCAGGATTGATTATGCTTAAAAACTGTTTAAATACTTTACATGAAACCCTCTTCTTGTTGTATCTAACCGGTTTAAAGTTTTTTTCTAGTTCACTTGCTTCATCACTGCATCACGCACAAAATTCGGCACACCTCGTGTACTAAGCACATGGCCATATGGAGTCACAACGAATAATGCACTGTGGCAATGTTGTTAGTATGGTCAGATGGTCCTACTGTATATTTTGCAATACCAGAGAGCGTGACGTCATTATTCCAAAAATTGTTTACCATTCTATCCGGGAACTTTACAAGCGCAGGCGCAGAAAATTGGTAGGCACTTTGCGGGGAAAACTGTACGTACGCAAACTACGTATATTGTGCTCCATTGATTATCGGTAAATCAATGTAAAATGGGTCATTCTGACCAATTTGATCATTAATTTGGCACAAAATGCTTGAAATTAGTCAATAATTTCTATGCAGAATAGTAGTGGGGAGTAATCCACACAGTTGGTTGTGACTTTAACTGAAAATTTGTTTGCTTTGCAATTAAACAAAGCTTCACTTTGAACTTTGCACAAGTTTTTAACCAAGGTCAGTATTATTATCGTTCACGCATGATCAGTTATTAATCGCTGGGAATACTCTTTCGGCGATTGTAATCTAAGTATAAGGCCTCAATCAGAACTTTGATCAAATTTTGTCGAACTCAAAAGATATAGGCCTAAGCCGTAAATCCGAGTAGGACCATAATCGATAAAATAAAATTAAAAATTAAAAATGCACATATGAATAAGGATTTATGTTTTCAGCCAGTAGGCTACCTACTAATTTGAATCATAAACCTACTGAAGTTAGGCCCTCCAAAATTAAAGAAACCATCACTGAGCTGAATAATAGTGAATTACATATGACCACATCAAGGAAGATATCAAATTGATTGAATATTCATTTTATATACAAATAGAATTAATGTCTTAATCTGGTTATGCAGGTGATTTATATCAAATCTAGATGTGGATTTGATATAGGATTTAAACTTTTTGGTTTAGGGTGGACCTTATGGGTGTTTTCTCAACTAAACAAGGGCTACTGAATTAAGGTTCTTTTTATACTATTTTGGACGATATAAGATCATACCTACATAGGATGGCCATAAATTGGAGATATAAATACAAAGAATTGTTGTACCTTTTAAAAAGTGTAATATTCATGCTAGGTTACATGAAGGGAATGGTTTTTGAGGCGCTGTGACACAATGCAAAATTGATCATTTGAATGACTGCAAATGGTAAAGCATTCCAATCTTTTAGTGTTTGAGGAAAGAATGAGTATTATTAAACACTCTTTTTAGCATAAGAAACGTGAATTCAGATCATGGTTATTTTTTGTATTAATTCTTGCATTTGGGATTAGAGTCATTATCAATGGCGACAAGATCGGTATTGATTTTATATAGCATTTGTAGACAGGCGTTCCTTCTTCTTGTTTTTAGCAGGGGCCAATCTAATTTATGGAGCATGCTAGGGACACTATTTATAAGAGTAGTCTGCCATACAGAACCTGGCTGCTCTCCGTTGAATTGATTAAAGTTTATCTATAGTACATTGGTGATTCGGGTCCCATCAAACTACTGATGCATAACATACTCAAGTACTAGCCTAACTAGAGCTTTACATGCAGTGGTTTTAACGTCAGTGGGGCAGTTTGAGAGATTCGCCAGTGCACCACAACTGGTTATCAAAGGCCGTGGACATTGACTTGGTTGTCGATGTTATGTCTGTCCGTACGTCGTACCTGTGTTCTCGTGCGGGTCGTATTAAGCGTTTCGTGAAAGCATTTGTACTATCATAACCGAATACGCAGGCGACGACCCCGTCATTGTAATTGTGTGTTCAACTCTCTCTCTCTCTCTCTCTCTTTGAGAGATTACGTCATAGTAGGCCAAGTACCGAGTTTGCTTTGTTGGTGATGTGTATTCTTGGTAATTGATCCTGATCCAAGGCAAATTTTGCCTCTAAAATGCTTTTTGACTTATCGAAAACCGTACATATTTCACTCAGAAGGAACTGTTATTTTATTCTGAAAGCCTAATTTGGCGTCAAAAGTTAGGCCTTTGAAGAGGAATTTAGCTAAAATCTATGAACGAAATCTACACTTGTTGTTCTTTAAATTCTTTAGTTTCTTTTTTCAGCAAAAATGAAGTACACTAACGTTACAGTAAGTCTACTTATGCTAGATGTAACTTCGCTAACATTTTTAAGTGCCTATTATCATCTCGTAAGAATTGATTTAAAAATTGTGGTTTTGACGCCAAATTAGGCTTCCAGAATAAAATAACAGTTTCTTTTGAGTGAAATATGTACGGTTTTTGATAAGTCAAAAAGCATTTTAGAGGCAAAATTTGCCTTGGATGAGGATTAATCACCAAGAATCTAACGTTACATTAGTTTATTTGTAAACGTTTTCTACTGACGCGCTGCGTTGTACGATCTTGTAGTTTGCGCTGCGCTTTGCCTACCAAAATTTGGTTTGTTTACAAAATTACCGCCGGATGACGTCATTTTGCGTTTAAGGGATTAGGTCTTTATTTCATATAGGGCGCCGAAGGCCGAGATCCGAAACTTGTGCCCAAAAAATCGTGATGCAATCATGAGGTTATTGCTAAGTCATATGTCCAGAAGGGGTTTACCTGGCAGCCTGGCCACCCATTCGGGCAGATGACCCCAAGGCTTTAGATGAGTTTACAATCTTTCTGAAAGAATGCGAAGCAGACACTTAGTGTGTTGGGGGTTTGGGTGTCCTGGAGTTTTCTGAAAAACTGAAACATATTCTTCAGAAGCTTCTATTCTATCTGCACGACAGATAGAGGGGTATCGTGCAGGATCTTCGCCACAAGGGACGACAAATTGCATTCAGCAATTTAGTCGAGTTCGTTCAGACGGAGTCAGTCAAATTAAATGACCCAGTTTATGGCAGAAATAATTTGGTGCTAGAGAAGAAACAAAGACCAGATCATGGAAAGGCCAGGATGGCCGCTGTGACCAACGTAGACGACACGAGTCTTAAATGCTGGAATTGCAAGCACCTTCATGTCTTTGCTAGTTGCTTAAGGTTATGACCCTTGTAGAACGGAGAGACCTAATGCGTGGTATGAGGTTGTCTTATAGGTGTCTACCAAGGGGCACATGTTAACTAAATGGGAACATTTTACGGACCTGAATCTCCCTAGACTAAAGGATGTCCATCGCGTTGATTTGTTGATCGGCAATAATGTTCCTACTGCTTACGCACCTGTTTGTGTAAGGACGGGCCTTTTATATAGTCCATATGCTACTAAGACCCCTCTTCGATGGGTTGCATGGGGAGTGAAACGTGGAGGTATTGGGGTAATTTCTAGTAACTTCACTTAGGCGAACGAACTCTGGGGGTACTCTGGAATGCAGAGACACTGAGATGACTTCCAGTTTCATAACAAGATCCAAAGAACAGACAATACACGAAGAATGATGCTTTCAGTGGTGAGTTCGATTTATGATCCTTTGGGATTTATTGCACCACTCATGCTACCAGCCAAAATCAATTTGCAGGAGATGCGTAGAACGGAAACCGGATGGGATGATAACCCTGAAATCCAGGTGCTGGAGAGTTGGGAGCTATGGAAGACAAGCATTGAAGATTTAGAAGGGGTCAAGATTCCTCGATGTTATGGGCCAGCAGACTTTGGCAAGGTAATGTCCAGAGAGCTACACACCTTCAAGATTCCTGATGCCAGTGAATATATATATATATATATATATATATATATATATATATATATATATATATATATATATATATATATATATATATATATATATATATATATATATATATATATATATATATATATATATATATATATATATATATATATATATATATATATATATATATATATATAATATATATATATATATATATATATATATATATATATATATATATATATATATATATATATATATATATATATATATGTATATATATATATATATATATATATATATATATATGTATATATATATATATATATATATATATATATATATATATATATATATATATAAACATATATGTATATATATATATATATATATATATATATATATATATATATATATATATATATATATATATATATATATATATATGTATACATATATACATATATGTATATATATATATATATATATATATATATATATATATATATATATATATATATATATATATATATATATATATATATATATATATATATATATATATATATATATATATATATATATATATATATATATATATATATATATATATATATATATATATATATATATATATATATATATATATATATATATATATATATATATATATATATGGATGTGTGATATACATAAGACAGACCAACTCTGAGGGAGATGTGCACTATTTATTCTCGTTTTCTAAGGCTAGGGTAACTCCGCTGAAGAAGATAACAGTCCCTAGCTTGGAACTTACAGCTGCTACTCTGGCGGTGAAGATGGCTGCTATGGTTCAAAGAGAACTTGATGTAAAGATTGACAAAATTGTATATTGGACTGACTACAGCTGTACTAAGATACATAGCTAATGACAGGGCAAGGTACCATACATTTGTTGCAAATCGTATCCAGGTCATTAGAGAAGCATCTAATCCAGCTCAGTGGCACCACATTGACACAGCAAATCTGGCATCAAGAGAGGTCAAGACAATTGGAATGCTTAATGACAGTACTTAGTTTTGTGGTCCAGACTTTTTTTGTGGAGAAGTGAAGCAGAATGGTCAAAGCAGAAAATTGATATGAGAATGGAAGAGAAGGATCCAGAAGTGACGTTTAGCTATGCAGCTCTTCGATTTCTACGTGGGAGACTTTGTAGAGAATCATTAAAGATATTCAAAGAAAGGTATATCCAGATGAAATAGAAGCTCTGTCCAGAGGAAAGAGTGTCTCTAAGCAGGGAGTTGCCATTTAGATGGCAACTCCCTGCTCTAAGGGAAGTTCGCTGTTTAGGCATGCTCCTATGCTGACTACTGAGGGAGTCATCCGTGTTGGAAGTAGATTGAGCAAATCAGAATTATCCTATGACATGAAGCCTCCTATAGTTCTACCTAAATCCTCGCGAGTTGCTATCTTGATTGTGCAAGATACACATTGTGCAGTGGGCCACTTGGGAAGGAATAGCATCCTAGCCAAAGTAAGGGAGAAATGTTGGATCTACGGCAGACCTACCAGCAAAGAGAGTTGAGGCTAAACTTTCACCATTCACACACTGTGGTATGGACTATTTTGGCCCCTTGATGGTGCGTAGAGGGAGATCAGAAATAAAACGCTATAGGGTGATTTTCACTTGTTTTCTTCCCGAGCAGTCACAGTACATTTGGAAGTTGCACATTCTTTGGACACAGAGGCTTGTGTCAACGCTATTAAACGGTTCATGGCGAGGAGAGGTTCAATCAAGAGTATCACATCTGACAATGGTACTATCCTAGTTGGGGCGGAGAAGGAGTTGAGGCAATTGCTCAAGAAGGTTGACCAGACCAGGATGGCTGACACATTATGTTCAGGAGGGATTAAATGGTCCTTCAATCCACCAACGGGCGCTTATTTCGGCGGTGTGTGGGAAAGAATGATAAGGACGACTCGAAAGATACTTTAGTCTTATGAAAGAATAAACCCGCACAGTTGATGATGATCTGCTCAGCACTGTATTTTGTGAGGCTAAAAACATCTTAAACAACAGACCCCTCACGACAACGTCACCAGATCCTGATGATTTGTTGCCATTGACACAGAATATGTTGATATACCCAAAATGTTGGCTTCTCCTGGGGTATTCGAGCACATAGATGTCTATGCAAGAAAGCGTTGGAGACAAGCACAGTACCTGGTAGATGTTTTCTGCTCCCATTGGAGGAGAGAGTATGTAGTCACTCTACAGCAGCGCGCTAAGTGGCAGCGACAGACGCGAATTGTGCAAGTTGGTAGTGTGCTAATTGTTGACAAGTAGGTTTCGAGAAACAGCTGGCCCAAAGCCTTCTATGATAAGAAAGAACATGTTAGATTATGCCAAGTGAGGACCAAGACATCGATGTTAGAAAGACCCGTTTCTAACTTATTACTTGTCGGTGTTTAAAGCGAGGTAGTAACTTGTTGGTATTTGACATTTCGAGTCACTCATTCCAAATTTGGTCTGTTTACCTTTTTGGTGCACAATTGCTTGAGTCGCAATTAAGTGGCGAGAGTGCTAGGATGAAAATTAGCTTGTTTACCTGAAAGCCTTTGAGGAAATTTTGGTTTGCGCCCTCATTATTTTCTTCTTGATTTGGTCATTTACTTTGTACAGTTGTTATGGTTACACGACGATTTCGGGTTTCTGCCAAGAAATTATTCTCAAACACAAGTTATTTTTTGCCTTTTGTTTTAGGCGGGTTTTTTTTGCAATGGTGCTTTGACCGCTGCACGGTGATGTTCAGATTATGTTGTTTCGTAAGTCCTGGAGTTACTGACAGGTGGCCAGCTTGTGATGTCGATTGACTGAGTGATTTAATCTCTTGTTTCGGCCCTTACTGAAGGTGGGATAATGTTTCAGAGAGAATTCATTTTACACAGTTTGTTTTCCTGTTTTAGTGGGTTTATTGGACCTGCTGGGCGAGGATTTTTAGGGAATATTTCTTTTCTTGGAGCTGCCCAGCCTACTTTTCGGAATAACATTTTTGTTATTGTATTTTCATCATATCTTTTATTTGCTTCTTGAAACTTTGTTTTGACTGTTAACAATTATACAGCTTTACAGTTATAGTTGAGTAATGTTTTCATTTGTAAATTTTAATTAAGTGTTACTTTTGGCCACATTTTATTTAGTGTTACAGTGAATTATTTTTGTGTTCGCTCTGTGAATCACAGTTTACACCAGAGGTTATTTGTTGATGATCATCTTGCTAGCTTTTATTCTGTGAAAATTACAAATGCACTGTTGATGATGTATTTCACTTGCAGATACATATTGTAGAAAGATTTTAAGGAGTCCAGTAAATACAAGTTTGAACCAAGGATGTGAAATGGTTTATTAATTGCAAGTAGTAATTTTCCTGTATTAAAAGAAACTTTTATTCTGAGTTAAAGTTACTTTCCATTTTTTGAAATATCTTGTTAAGTCTTTTAGTAGAGTTTGACATGGCTTCGGGAATACATTGGAAGAAAAGATGTTTCACTCACCTTTAATCGCCTTTGAATGTTAGTTTTCGATGTTGTGTAATTGCTTGTGTTTATTATTTTAATAATCTTTCAGTCAATCGTTCTACAAGACCAATAAACGAGCAGTATCTTAAACAGCGCCTCCGTGTTTTTGTTTTTGTTTTTTAAGAATAAGGACCACCACAGGAACTATTAAGAACAAAGGTCATAAATTAACGTCGAATCATTTTGTCACTATCACTAACTTTAGGCCTACCACTTGCGTTGTTCCAGTTCTGCGAGATAAATTAAAATTAGATTGGCATAACTTTCAGACGTTGGCATGATTTCACCACAGAATACGTCTGTTTATACTCAGTATCCGGGTTCTGGCGTACACATGAAGAATTTCAATTGATTTTTGGCCAAATCTTGAACATGCCGCGTAGCTGGTCCTAACAAATTTTGAGGTATTAAAAGAATATTTAAAAATAAGTATTAACGTTAGACATAATCAAATTTAAACTAATTGGAATATTTCCACTACGGAGGCAGGCGTAGGCCTACTAGGTTAAATGTTAATATAGACAAAAATGACAACTCTTTGGGCTAAGTGGAATAATTTAATTAAAAAAACTGTTACTGTTAGGGTCACATTTCAAAATCACTAAAGAAAATGCTTGAGAGGTATCCCAATTGAATTATGAAAGGGAATGAGCATTCACAAATATTTTTCAGTGTTTTATATTAAACATTATAAACTATTTTATAGGTCTTTTCAAAAAGATGTTCAAAAACAAATACTAAAAGTATTTGACACATTGAAAGATGAGCAGCATTTAAATCAGAAAATTTCTAATTAATATTGCACATTTCAGCAATAGGTTAATACAGTGTAAACAATCATTTCAGTAACTTAAGTTTAACTTGGTCATAGAAAACTGAGGTAGGCCTACAGCTATTGAAACAAATATGTTGTAATTGAATAATTTACATTTCATATAAAATAATAGTTCATTTATACAGGGAGTTGCCATTAAAAAATGGCAAGTCCCTAGTTTATATCATTCTACGTAGTATAGGGCGAATGACGTTACGCTCTCTGGTAATGCTCGGTACATCGTCGCACCCATTTAGTTTCGACTTAGAATTGATACGTCATTAAGATACAAGAGTTGGAATGTCGCAGTAGTATATCGTAGCACTTCTGAGTTCCTAGAGTTTTGGTCTAGGGATAACGGCTCCTGATTTTAGAAGCGGTGGAAACGGGGAACGTGGGTGGAACCAGAGGTACCTGAGACGTTTCCCCTTTTGACAAAGTTTTCCTTTAGATTATACTTACATAGCTTATTTGACCTTTTCATTGAAGAAAGGAACCAAAATATTGCCCTAAAAGAGACTAAAATTGTTCGCGCTTCGCAAACATAATCTAATTCTTATTTTCCCTAAAGACCACTTGGGGAGCTACAGCCCTACATTGTACTTTTTCCTATTAAAAAAGCCTTCAGATTATTTTCCCTCTTAAGAATTTGTAAAAACTTTAGGATACGACCTTGCTATAACTGTATAATGTGCGAGCCATACCCATAATCTAATAAGTGGGGCATCTTTAAAATGGGGCTCAGGGCAGAACTTACAATGAGGACCCAGACACTTGATGTAAAATTGAAAAATTTTCGTGGTTGCAAATTTAAAAAAAGAACAAGAAAGGTTACAGATCTGTGCCATCAGATAATCTTGCACCCTCCATCCCAGACTGCCATCCCATATTGGTAGAGTAGAGTTTATTTCATTTCATTTCAATTCAATTTTTCATCAAAACTTCAGGCCTCCGTCTTTAAGTACAAAAATATACACAATTGCTCTTTACCAAAAGAAGTACAATATACAAGACTTTGCAAGTAAATACAAACATATAAAAGTAATGAGATAGTTCATAACAGCTAAACAGAGATTTCTGGAAGCTCTTCGCGTCTCTTTAACTTATGAAAATAAATTTACCTAACTTGTTCAGAGTAATGAAAATTTTACAACACATCAAAGAAACACCTTTAGAATAGGATAAACAGTAAAACAAGGTCTGAAGGTGGGATACATTTCCCGTATAGACTTGTATATATGCAGGACAAACTAAAAGGAATTAAAATTTGTCTTCAAAACAGATAATAAACAGAATCTTGTTTCTCTGTAAGTCTGTTGAATATTGATATTATTGGGGTCCTACTAAAACGAATGACAACGTACTTACGTACAGATCGAATGACAATACCTTTTCTAAATGCAAAAATAAAAATAAATTACTAAACCGAATGACAGTGAGGTCCTACTAAAACGAATGACAACTTAACCTATAATAACTTAACCTATAACCCTAAATAACCCTATTTTGTCGTTTGTATATTAGTTGTCATTTGCTTTGCAAAACGAATGAACTATCATTCGGATTCTTCGGACTCTTTGTATAAGGGCGTAGGAAGCGGGGGACTGGGGGGCTTTATTCCCGAGTCAAAAATGTGAGGGCGGAAAAAAACTATGCCCCCTTCCCCTCCCCTTGTTCTTCTGATTTATTCGATTTTAATTTATAATATACACCGACGTAGCGCCTGCGTATGAGTAACATACAGCATGCAGTTAGTATGTAGTACATGAAGGTGACAGGTCACCGCACTGAGAGCGTGTATGTACTGCCACGTACGTCGTGTCTTATACTAACTGAATTGTCTATCCTTCTTTGTTTAAAAATAATGTTTGTGGTAAACAAACTTTCAGCCCCTCCGAATTTTTTTTTTTCCTACTTCGTTGTGTTTGTGTGTAATGTATATTGACATTTGTGTCATTCGTTTTATAGTCTTGCCCATATTATTCCAGCGCCCTGTTTCTACGTAAATATTGTGGTGACCAATACAAAATTTACACAGACTTTTCATACAGGAAGTTAAGTACAAATATTAAGGTACATTTCGCAAATTATATCAGTTTTAGATAAACAATATGTAGGTAACTTTCTATTTACAGATAATTCTCCAAAACAATTTTGAAAATCGATATCCGTTAATGTTTGTTCAAATAAAATAAGGAAAGCTCTTTCACTGACCACCCCTTGACATGCTTGACAAACCCATACACTTCCCCAAAACCCAAAGAGAATAGTAGTGTTCCAGAATGTATTCATAGAAAAAGTTAAACTGTTAAAGTCACTTCTTCATAAGACATGTTAAAGAGAGGCTGCATTTTCTATTCCGAGCACATGTATAACTGTGTAAGCTTACATCACTTGAAGAGCGTTGAACAAGGGCCCATGTTGATAGTCAGGGTGGGTGTAAGTCAGCTGTGGTTATAGGCCTACTCCTCTAGTGTTATTTTTTTTTGTAATGGTCAAGAATATTTGACTCCCTTCCGACAGTCCGAGCTAAATTAAACCAGGGGCAATGCTCGCAACCGGCACTTCAGAGATTTGAAAACAATTGGCTTAGGTCAGTTGTGACAAAACATTGAGGGATCATGTTAAAATGTGTATATGCAATGTTTCAATCGACATTAAAGGTATAGACAGGTATGGAGATTTTGCCATAAATATGTTCCCTTCAATATTCTGAACATTTCATTAAAGGCCATCTATTATGATTAAAATGTGGCGACGTACATTTAAATCCAAAACGATTATGATTGGCCTATCAATGTAAGTGCACATTGTAGCATTGTGTTTTGACCAATCAAAACAAACGAACCCAAATGTATTTACCTCCACGTTAGAGACGATAACTGCCCTTTAACATACATCTATCAAAAAAATCCACTCGTTTCTGAGATGTTAGCGAAAAAGTAAAAATTAAGCCCCAAGAACGGTTGGATTTCCACCATTAAAAAAGGCGTGTGACGTAAGAATAAGGACACAGCGAGGTCTACAACACATAATCTTTACTGCTTCATCGTGTCACATTGACCTAGGCTACGTCAAAATATCCATCAGATATCAGAATAACGGTTTAACATAAATTTGCTAATTATTGTGTGACATTTTCTTTTGGATAAAGATCCATTAGGGCCTATTTATGATTGGTGAACTCCACTTGTTACGTTAGGCTGTAAATATTACTTAGTGTTGTACTGTCCTACCCTTACGTCACAAAAACAAAAACAATACGTAATGTTCTAACGTTTAGAGACCTAAAAATAAGCCGGATTTTTCACATTTTGGGATGATTTTGTGAGAAAGTGTTTGTGGTAGGTGTTTATGAAGGGCATTGTATCAATTTATGCAAAGTGGTTGCTACCTGTCTATACACCTTCAAAAATGGCCATTTATGCCTAAATGTGATACAAGGGTTCCCGTTTCAACATGTGTTGCATATTCATCCTGTCTATTGATAACTTATTGAGGAGATGTCCCCTAAAAACGCCGCATGTATGCTTTAAAATAATATTTAAAAAAATGTTTTCTTTGACACAAAACGCCGCCTCTCAAAACTTTTCTTCGTTAGTCAGCCTCCTTCAAAAAATTTAAAATATTTCTTTTTATTGAGGTTCTAACAGTAAAAATTGTTTTACTTTTATCACCCCATTTTCAAATAAACTTCTTATTCTTGCTCAGCATCATGAACAAGTAGGCCCAACGTTTGAGCGAAATTGTTCCTTTTTTATTTCTCAGTGACTTGCGGGTGTCACATGGTGGAAGGGGGTGTTTGTTCTTCCAAAAACTTTTATGTGCAATTTTTCTTTTGAATTGAGCGACGTGGATTGTTTACCAACGACGTTTAAATGACGTGATTTTACGTCATTTTGTGCCCGAAAATTCGAGAGGCTCTATCTGCAGGGATATGTTAACTTTAGCCCTGCTATCTGTTTACAATGTTTGTCTACTGCCCAAAAGCAATGTTTGCTGTTGACCTATGCGTACCAAACACGTCATATGTGCATAATATTTTTGTTGCTTATTATTTCGGACGGGCCCCATCTATTTTAAGTTCTATCACCGTAGTTACATTTTAAACTGGTGATCAGACACAGATTTGTGGAGTGCATATATACCAGGAGTTGATCAGATCCATGTGTTCATACATCCTTGCACTGATAAATTCATTGAAAGTCTGAGCCTTTGAGGAATCAGGATAGAACTCTTAAGAGCAACGTATTTTAAAATGCAAGATACTTTAACAAATGGTTTTTAATCGTTAGATATTTCTAAAGTAAAAATTCATAGTGGTGGCGCAGATTCAGTATCCACATTTATGAAAGACAGAAAGAGTGAGATGATTGATTATGAATTGCAATTCCCTAATCTGGTTAACTTGCAGACTGGCTTGCCAGTTTCTATTGGACAAACATATGGTAAAGGGGGAGATGCAAAGCTAACGCAGACTAAGCAGCACGAGCAATTTCCCCAGGTCCACTCAAATAGCCATTTCCAAGTGCGCCCTCGACGTGATTCTTACAGAATTTTTGGGCGGGCACAAATTAATTTTGGTGGTATAAATTAATTTTACCTTCTATTTTGGGGTGGTATAAATTGATTTTCGGCGGTATAGCTTAAATTTAGGTGGCATAGGTTAATTTAGGGCGGATATAAATTGATTGTTAGTGGTACATTCTATTTTGGGTGGTATGAATTTATTTCACATTCTTGTCTCCTTTGCCCTGTTGGTCGCCCATGCTCCTTAGTCGTACGGAGGTTTGCTATAATAATTTTCAAATTACAATAGGGT
>JAIGNY010000865.1:2557500-2587500 GCA_020152595.1 Chiridota heheva | reverse complement strand
AATTGAAAAAAAATTGAAAAAAAAATGGGAAACATTTAAAACAATTTTTTCCGAAAATGAAGAAAATTTTCCGAAAATTGAAAAAAAATGAAGTAAATTGCAGAATGAAATTGTACCAAATTTTTGCAAAAACTTAAGAAAATTGCAGAAAAATTGAAACAAATTTCCTAAAAATGAAGAAAATTGCAGAAAAATTGAGGTAAATTTCCCGAAAATGAAGAAATATTTCTCAAGCACGAATTATAAAGCATATTTTGCGAAAATTGAAAACAACATCTAAAAAATTGAAGAAAATTCCAGAAAATGAAAAAAAATACACGAAACTTGGAGCAGATTTCACAAAAATGAAGAACATTTTTATGAATATTTAATGTAATTTTCTGGAAATTGATGACAACTTAAGAAATTCTCCCAAATAATAAAGAAATTGCACAAAAATTAAAGCAAACTTCACGAAAATGAATAAAATCTTATTTGAAGTGAAGGAATAATCCTGAAAATTGAGAAAACTTTTCGAAAATTGAAGAAAATTTCCCAAAAATGAATGAAATTGGAAGAAAATTGGAGCAAATTATCCAAAAATTATGCCATGAAATCTGACTGAACTCGTTAAAATTTCGTTATAACCTTCCAGTAAAATGTTTTGGGGGCCTTCGCCCCCTGGCCCCGGTTCCTACTTGGAAGCTTAAGTTCAGGGGCGAAGCCCCGGAAGCTCTGATGATTTCTTGACTATGATGCCCCACAATAGTGTGAAACCAACAAAACTTTCCAAAATGTAAGTGATGGAAAGAAAAAAAATTCAGATTGTATTGTTGATATCTACTCAGATAAAAATTACCATTTCAAAACAGGCAGACAGGCAGAGGAGAAATTTGCCCTGAAAATCAGACAGAAAATTTGATCAAAATTGTGGACTCATGGACGAAGTCTCGGAAGGGGTCCAGGGGCGAAGTTCAGGAATCATTTTGATGTGCAAAAAATGATTTAAAATCAACACTAAATTCCAAAATGTATATGATATTTTTTGAAGTTCATGGACGAAGCCCCTGGTCTAAAGATTTCTTGTTTTTGATGCCCCAAAATGGCTGAAAATCAATGTAAGTTCCGAAATGTAAATCGTGGGGTACGGGGAGAAGCAAGAGTAGGGATGCAGGAGAAGTAGTTTCGCTTATGGGCCCCTTGGAAGGGGTCCAGGGTCTTTGATATTTCAAAATGTCTTAAAATCAACACAAACTGATAAATTTCGAAGTTCCCCAGAACTGCTGAAAATTGATCAAATTTGGGCAAAATTGTTAGGCTCAAATGTGTAGTCTTGGTCTAAATATTTTTTTGCCTCAAAGTGGCACAACAAAACGAAATGTAATTGATGAAAAGAAGAAAAAATTAAATGCTATTGTCAAAATCTATTTATTGGGTTACCATTGACACTGTCAGGCAGAAGAGAAATTTCCCCTAAAAATATTGTTGGGTTCATGGATGCCGCTCTGATAGGGTCCAAGGGGCGAATTCTTGGAATATTTCCAGTTTTTGATCCCCAAAACTAAAAATTGGCTCTTGACTTTAAACGTGTGTGAGCATGGTGGGCGAGCACCTTTCCTATATGTCTCCTGCAGTTGCCCAACCCGACTATCCCAATCAGCATCATGCAAAGTCGAGTGGAGATGAATATGATATCTAGACAATTCAGGCATGAGTGAGATGCATGTTAAACAGAGCATACCGTCCAAATATCTGCCCGACTCAGTGCCCAAATCTGCAAGTATGTTTTTATCATGATGCCGAGTCCGGAGGACATGATTCTGATATAACGGATTCGGGCATGATTGAGATGTATCTCCGATTTAAACAGTTCATGACACATTCTACATCTCTGCCCGACTTACTGCACAAGTATGATGTTGCCAGCATTATGTGTTGAGTCAGCGATCGAGAGGATATGATTCGGATGTCTAGGTTAGTCGGGCGTGACTGAGATATACTCTAATCCCAGGATACAAGTGCACCCGTCATGCATTTATGCCCGACTAAGATCAGTATATGAGGGGAGAATGGTGGGAGAGGGAAGAGGAAAGGAGGGGGGGTAAGAGAGTAAAACAGTATGGTTTTATCGTTAAATTTTCAAAAGTATTTTACATTTCGCGAAGAAATAAAAACATAAAGGTATAACCATACCAATTTTCCTACAATTTTGTTTCAATACTAGGCCACGAATTTGCCCGACGAAAATTGGAATTGCCCGACGAAAATTGGAATTGCCCGACGAAAATTGGAACTGCCCGACGGAGGAAAAAATTGTAGAGAGGGTTCGCACCCAGAAAACTACAAATCAAAGATAAAAAATAATCGGCTGAATGGCCACCACGAACTGACGAATGTAAACAAGGCTGCAAGTCCTGAAAGTTACAGAAACAATTTGAAATTTTATGACATTAGATTTATTAATCTTTTTACCTGCACAAAACACATCGCCTCATCTTTGAAGTGCCCAATTCCCGGCACTTGAGGAATGCGTAATTAGTTTTGTCGACAACGGCTCTTGAAATATGTGACTGAACTCATCTGTTAACACTAAAATATGATGAAAAGTTGTGAAATTAATAATCGGACACAGGAAAGGATTAACTGTCTTTCTTTCTTTCCTTTTCTAATTGATAGCCCTTGAGAAACTGATTTGTCCGGTTGCTAAGCTATAATTTAGTATTTGGAAGTCAAAATTTTAAAAAATCATCGAAGTTTCAGACATCTTTCATGAGAAACACTTTACTTATAAATCATTTTATTGGTATGAGGTGTTGAGCTATTTCTGTAAAGTTGCGAGGGATAACACAGAGAGACTGAAAAAGATGTTTCAAATGATCGTAGCAATAACGAAATATATTCGATTTAGTCGAGAATCTGACGAGAGTTAAACAAATATATACTTCACGATATATATCAATTACAATCGAAATTAGAACAAATTCAGTGTAATTAAGGAAACATATGAGGGTTTGAAACGAAAGATTTCCTTTGTTTGTACGAAGTTCGGAATTAATTATGGAAGGAAGCACATTATGTAATAAATTGATATTTTATAAAACAACAACTTCAATCTTTTCGTTGTGAGAGTTTCCGCTTTTTCTTATGAAAAATTTGATCAAGTGTCATAACATGGAAGTGTTTTAATTCTTCAGAATAGTTTCAATCGATTTTTGTGCACACTCTACTGGTTAATTTAGATTTAAAGCTCTTTTCTCTCACACGTGGTGAAAATCGTCAGGATGTAGCGTCCAAATGTATCCAAAAATCTTGAAAAACCAATATGAAAAAAGGGTATATTACTCAAAACTGTACCACCCCCCCCCTATGAACCCACACACTTCTTAAAATAAAGGAAAGAATAGTTAAATACATAGCCGGGATTGAGGATCCTCCTCCCCTCCCCCTCCGCCCTACACTCACATTTTCCTCTCTGGATGTTTATCTTTTATATCGGATTTTCTTACATCTTTGCTTGAATTTGTGATTAACGCCCCACTTTTGACTTTTCCCCCTCCCCCTCATTACACACACACACACAAACATACACTTTCAGTAGGCTAATCCTGAGTATGGTTAAATAGATAATAGATCAATCAAAACTGCAGTGGGCTACTCCAAAATCTCAAGTTACTTTATGATTGTCCTAAAATAGTAAGTACAGCCGTTTCTTGGTGCTTAGTTTTTTACTTTTTCGCGAATATGAAGTGTTCAGAATATTAAAAGGAACATATTTATGGCAAAATCGCCGCTATCCCTTAGGGTTTTCAGAAGACATATTTTCGGATAATAGCTGAATATCGCCACCAATTTCACGGTACTGTATGGACAGAAAGGCACGCTTTTCGTCTACGAAAATACTGCATTCAATACTGAAGATGGCAGTTTAGGGGCGTAGGAAGGGTAGCCCCTCGAGGGGGAAGGGGGGGAATAAGCCAGACATTTACCTGTGACAATGCAAAAATTGCACTGGTAAATTAAGATTCCATCAAAAATTGCTGTTAATTGGGAAATTTTGGCCAGTTTTCGGGAAATTTTATCAAGTTTGTGAAAGCAAGATCAGTTATCCCTGGTCTTTATGGTTATGGGGTAATAAGGCAGTATCCTATTACTCAAGGGTACTTCACGCAGTTCATTTCAATCTGAACAGTTTAATCAATCAATGAAGTATATAAATAATTGGTATGAAAGGGAGGGCGTGGCGTCACTATATTACCAGACCTCGTCATACAAATAAGTTCAATATCGACGACCGGTGTAAAAGTAAATCCCCCTCCCCCCCCCTTCCTCAGTAAACTTTGGCCCCCCGGCCCTTATTTCCTAGGAAATGTTGGCCCCCCAAACAATTAAGCCGTAGCCAGCCAGTAAATTTGGTCCCCCCTCATAGTAAAAACGGTCCGTTAGGAGATTTGGGCCCGGCCCTTCTTTCCTATGAAATTTGGAGACAACAACTTGGCCCCCTTTTTCCAGAAAAATCCCTTCTTCTCCCTTCACAGTAAATCTCACTACCGTTTTGCGTAAAGCACGCCTCTTTTTTTCTTTAGTGTATTAGCTTGTCACTTATCACTTTTTAGCTTATCACTTGAGTACACAAAAATAATTAAAGGAACCGTACAAACACACCACTTAAATTACCTAGTAAAATCAGTCCCGAGGGGACCAAATTCACTAGACAATCCTTAGGAAATAAGGTCCGGGGGGCACAAATTTACGGGGGGAAATTTTACTATCACACCGGAACAAGATTCATGAATACTTTATTTTGTTATTCACGGGCTGGCAGGGCAAAGCTGAAAGGTGAGGATGAGGCAAGTCTCCACTAGGGATGCACCGGATATCTGATCCGGCCGAATAGGGACAACAAATCCGTTTCCGGTTCCGGCTGGATTTGCAACAAAATCCGACCGGATCATTTTTTGAAACTGGCCTGAATTATATCTTAAGAAGTTTCGTAATAAATCAAATTTAAGTAACATCTTTTTAAAAAATAATAAAAACTGTCGAAGTAAAGAAATATACAGCGTAAGATGATGATTTATTCAATATTATATAAGGTTTAAGGTTCCAAAATGATACAACTATATTGTTAGAAATGAAGCTTTTTATACAACAGACATTTAGTATAAAGTAAAAATATTTCTGGCAGCCTTTATCAGTTAAATCAAATTTGTATGCTTAAATTTAACTATAGACATTCCTTAATTTGATCATTGTTCACCGCCTCTTCACTTTACCCTATACGTTAGACTTTTGAAGTTATTATTTTGTTGTGTGTGTAACCACCCGCTTATCATTAAACATCTGACTTCTTAACTTTATAATCCAACATGAAATACATTTAATAAAATTGGAATGTAGAATGATTAATCCAAAGGATATATAAACAGAGATTCTTCCAAGATTTTGTAGGTTAGGTAGGTGTCCATTTCACTTCACATCCATAATAAAATCTCAGAATATACTTTAATGCACATATAAGAAATACTTAAAATGACAAAGAATACAATTTTAAAGTTAACCTATCCCCAGTTATCACACACAAAAAATAATTATCACAAATTAGAAAGATGTTATAATTTCACAAACTATTAGACACATTTATGTAATTTTCAGGTTTCATGGCAAGGCTTTCAATTCTTGGCATTATTAGATTTTTAAATGATGTGTAGCATTTTTGGTATACTGTTGTAATTGCTGTCCATAACACCTCTAAACATCTGAACATTCACATAAAAATATGTATTGACTACGTACAAAGAATCATGAAAATATTTCCATCAACATTTAAACTTATGTTAATAATTCTACATAGTTTCTTTAAGAACTAAAGAAACCATCAGTATGATTTGGCTGTATTTTGCTATTTTTTGTGCAAAAATGTAACGAAAATCAATTAAAATTTAAGAAACCACACAGAAAATGTTTGATTCGGTTAGTTCGATAGGGCTCTACAATTTCATAAATGGCCTGATTTTGACTGACTGTCGAAACAAGCCATAAATAGGACGACTGGCCCACCGAGAACAACGAGTAAAATTATTTGAACAATCTCCTTATCAAAATAAATTATTGAAGTAGTTTCTTTATCGCATTTTATTTATATTAAAGTCCTTTTTCATAAACTTGCTTGACTACTAAGTTTCTTTTAATGGAATACGTCATTACAAACGTTGTAGTATTTTTCAATAAATTAAAATTAACATTTAACAGATTAAGAGTCACTCTGAATTAAGAGTGTCTTGTTGATGAAGGCCAGTATCATCACAAGTGCATTAATTGTTTAAGATTTGAGAAAGACACGTCACATGCTTTCGATGCGTGCTTCTATAGTCACGTGTCGAGTGAGAGAAACCATGTTTACCTTATATCAATTACTCATCGCAACCAATTTGGATGAATTCTGTTGACACATGCATGGGTGTATGACTTGCTCAAGCAATCAACAGATTAAGCCTTTACTCCAGCGATATCTACTTTGCAAACAAATTTTGACAAATTATTAGCCCCCATCGGAGTAAAAAGGCTTTCCACTCTTTAGAGTGTATACCCTCCTTCCCTCTCCCCATCGTCGCCCATTTTTTCCTGTGATAATTTAGGTCACCTACTCAAACAGCCAGAGTTGTAGACAAATACACCTTTTTGAATTCTGACCAATTAGAAAGATTGTCAAAACTTAATGACTTCACTTCTTTGAAAATCATAAAAATAGCAAAAAATATGTTAATCACCAATTTAAAATTTCGCATTTATTCATTCAGTCAATTATTTAAATAGTGACAAATCAAATAAACTTTATTTAAGATAACATGGAGATACTATTTGGGAAATAGTATCTCCATGAAGATACATAAAGGTTTTGAGGAACCTGAGCCTGTGACATCATAACTAGTCCGATTTTAGTTAATTCTACCAAACTTTACACTTGAATATCTCCTTAACGGAATAACATTTTTGAACGCTTTCTTCACTATTTTGTTTCTTTTGAAGTCTTTTTCATATAAGATGGACATGCTTGACCACTGAACTAATCCTTTAAAGAGTAGGAAAATGTTGTTAAAAACACAGCTGTACAGTATATCCTTCAGCTTGGTGATGTCATCAAGGCAATTCCAGCACAGTTCTTATGTATTTCTTTTATCACACTCTTTTTTTTTACACTATCAAACAGCATTTTTGGTTCATTATAGGCCTAGAGATAGGGTGGAATATATAATTTACAAGAATTTTTTTTTTTTTTTTGGTGTACATCACATTTACAATGATGAACAAATTCAAATCATTTTTCAAGAAATACAAAAGACTTTTTGTTGAAATTGTCTCTATGACATCACAAATGTTGCCAAACAGTCACTTTTGTCCAAATTCAAAAATATTACGTTCCATGAGCCCCAAGTTTCACGGTCCTGAAATATACTGTGCATAACGCAGTGGCGTAACTAACGGGGTTCAAGGGCAGTCACCCCCCCCCCCTCCTTTCCCCCAACCTCAATTAGAATTTGTCGGAAAATTAAATTCCTTGTCGGGTAAAGCTATGTCCTCAGCGAAATATAAACCGGAGTGCAGAAGAAGCAAATATTACAGTTTTTTAGATTTTATTTTCATTAACATTGTACGTTAAAAAACTCGGCAGTGGTCATAACTCATAAACAGCGGCGTGTATACAGTCAAGACAGTTATAAGCAGGAAATGGCACTGGTAAATTACCGGTAAGTTTCCATTACACGCTGCTGCTAACAATCTCCTGCAATTTTCGGAAAATTTTGCCAAATTTCCAATAATTTTGACAATTCTCCTTTCAAGTCAATGTTACCAATTGTATTCTTAAAATTTATGAGAAAAAAAACATACATTCGGAAACAAAAAATCTTCTCAGGTGGCAGTTTCACGGAAATTTAAAAAAAAAAAAGTCCCGGCGGTTTTCTCTATTTACGGGAATTTTTTTTTCCATTTTCGGGTAATTTTCTTCAAATTTCGAAGAAAATTTTCTTCATTTAAAGGGAAAATTTGATTTGATTTTATGTTAATGATTCCTAATTTACCTCCCAACCTGGACGAAAGCATGCATGTAACCGGAATGTGAAATCCCCTCACACAGTGACACGGGCAGACAGGCACCCCAACACACCGTCAAAATAGTATACTAACAGTCTAATGCGCCTGCTTATAGTGTCATAACGATGGGTGGAGGCTCATCATGCCAAGTATATCAAACTACGGCAATGCAATGATGACATTAATTCCATTCAAATCCAGTAATATGGAACTAGGACTTAAAGAGACGGGCTTAAGGGGGAAGACGGAGACGGTTTTATTTTCCACGCAAAAAGATTTGTGTTGGGGTGTGATTCCTTACGAAATTTGCTGATATGATGAAAAAATTGGTTGGAAAATGTTTGTCCTCGCACTCCCACCTAAAAATTGCTAGTTACAACTGATACAACGCCCTTTCCATGGTCAGTGTAATTAAGCGCCCCTGTATTTAAATGCGACAAACAAATTATTGTGGGTGGGGAGTTGACGCCTATTCATTTTGGAGGATACGGCGACAGGTCAAAGGAGGCATTTGTATTTTCTTTCCAAAACAGATGAAATCGAGAAAAACTTTTGTTTTTGCCAATTTCAGCAACAGTCAAACCTGCAGACAAGCGCAGGGAGCTATTCCACATACTCAAACAGACTGACAGTGAAATAAGTGCAGAAATGTGGTCGACCACAATCACCCATCTGGTGCAAGGCCCGACGGAACATTGACACTTTGCACCCAAGTTTAAAATTAAAAGAAAAGTTTCTAAAATAGACTTGGCACAATGCTCATATCGAAAAATATGAAAAAAATATTCAAATTACAAATAGTCACTCTGGCAGTCTGGTACATTTCGATATGACACCAATTCTTGTAATTATCATAAGGAAATCAAAAACAATGTGAAAAATCCTGGTCGACCAGTGTCTCAGAATTTTGTAAAAGAAATATTCCCATTTTTATATATGATAGAGAACATTTGTAGAAACAAAATGGTGGAAAAACTATGTAAATATCTTATTCCGTTTAGAAGTTATAAGAATCTAAAGAGTAGAAAACTGTTGTTAAAGACCTCGTATAGTATATGTCCTTCAGCTTGGTGATGTTATCAAGGCAATTCCAGCACAGTTCTTACGTATTTCTTATCAATTTAATCACACTTTTATTTACATTATCGAACAGCATTTTTGGTTCATTATAGAGATAGGTGGAATATATAATTTACAAGAAAACATTTTGTTTTTCTTGGTGTGCATCACATTTACAATGAGAAAAAAATCCAAATAATTTTTCAAGAAATACAAAAGACGTTTTCTTGAAAATATCTATCTGTCTATGACATCACAGATGTCGCCAATCAGTCACTTTTGTTCAAATTTAAAAGTTTAAAATTTCGTAACTTTTAAACGGAATAAGATATTAACATAGTTTTTTTTCACCACTTTGTTTCTACAAACTTTCTCTATCATATATGAAAAATGAAAATCCATGGAATATTCTTTAACCAGTTAACTGGGCGACCAAAATTCTTCACTGGTCGACCAAATGGTCGCCCAGTAATCATGTTAAATAATGTACTGGCAAACTGGCGCTTTGCCTGCATGGCCACGACTGAAGCAGAGGTCCAGCAGAGGACTGGGATGTCATCAAATGCTTGCAGGGTCCAGGGATGCTAAACAATCAGAATTATGAAAATAAACTTCTGCCCAATGACAGTGGTTGGTTTTCAAACCACGAATAACTGATAGGCAATCTGACAAAAGAACTGAGGTAATAACATAGGCCCAATTGATATAAATGGAGGGGGAGGCTCGAAGAATGGAGTCCGTGTGCCATTTACACAATGACACCCACAAATTTAATTCAATCTGAATCAGTAAGGAAGTAGGATGGGGAAAGTATGTAAAAAACATTGAATTTTCTGATGTACCTCTACTTTTCAGTGCCATTTAAAAAAACATATACATCTACCTTTTTTTTTATTTTTAAAAAGTAAAAACAAAAAAGATCATTCTTCAAATTACTCATCAACCATTTATATGACATTGTTTGGTTTGCTTCAAAATGATGACAATTTTCCCGAATAACTTAAAGAAATAACAGTAGTCACTTTGATCGGAATTCGTTTTGGGGCAAGCCCGTGACCCCTTACCCCAATAGCTACATTACCAGATTACTGATCTAAATTCCCTATACAGCTATAACTGTATAAGGACCGTGGAAATAATATGAAGTAGTTCACTCTCTCATATTTGCCCACTTCTTCCCTTTAGCGGCGATGATTACGTAGTTTTGAGTGATTACGCGAAGCAAGACAAATTATTGCCAATATTTTAAACTTGTCATAACAGCCATTTATCAGTTTATGTATGATTTGTTATGGCTGTATGAGTAGTTTCTTTTGAAGCGCTTCAGAAGCATCTGCCATTTCATATAATGACACAAAATAGAACTAAACTGGCGATGATTGCATGCCATTTTTCTGATTCAGAAAGATTCAATTGAGAGTTTAAGACTGAAACGACTGCAGATTGAAGTTCGGGACATGAGGTTTGGCAGGTTAGTATATATTGACTTTTTACAAGACAAAATTTGAAGAAAAAAAATGCTTTTTTGAGACTTGCTTTACCGTAAAACAACGTTTTTTGGCTTTTTCTCAAATTTGGCTTTTTGTTTTACTTGTTTGGCCACAAAACAAATTATATATTTTGTATCTTAGCGTGATTTTTCAACCATTTTTTACTTTGCTTTTTTGATTCAGATTGATTTCCGTCCTCGCCAGCTCCCAAATACCATTAACATGGGTCGAAATCATACCCGACCATCGAAAAGAAAAACATGAATTCAATGTTTTGGCACAAACTTTTGGCGGATTTGCTTCTTGCGTTTAAACTTAATGTATTTATTTACTGTTAATACTTCAAGGATGACTTGAGGAGGGAGCATTCACGTTAATTTTTGGCCCAAAAATTAATATCTATTGGTCTGCAGCGTTTTCCCTTTAAAACCGACAGCCTCCTTCATTTTCGGCGCCAGGAGTTTGATGCGGGTGCAAAAGAGAGAGAGAGAGAGACAGTTTTGTCATATGGGGGAAGGGGAAAAGCCATTCATTTGTTCTCTGTATGTACCGTATACACAATTTTCTGGGGGTAAGTGCGAAGCAAATCGATCGCATTAGGGGAAATGCCTCCCCTTGCCCCCGTATAGTGCTGCCACTGCCCCTGTGACATCACCACCATACATGACCAATATACGCACATTAACAAAAACACGTTTCACTTTGTTATTTACTGTATACCCTTGTCATTTCTTTATGTACACGATCTTTAAAAAACTGCCCATTTAATAGACGAAACATACAAAGTATCCCAAAACAAATAAGTGATATGTGTATACGCCGCCTGTCTCCCCTCGATCGATATGATAATGTCGCCGCCATTACAACTGTACAACTCATCGTGTTTAGGCGTTGTTCATGCATGCCCTTATGAATTTACACGAATGAATAATATTTGAAGCGGTTTCAAAAGTCATGACTTAATTACTTAAATATCTGATTAGTTATTTGTGTGACAGTTCCATGACAGGATGCACGCCCTACTTCTTTTAACGCTTACATAGTGCATACAAACCCATCTAGTTTGCAAAAAATGCCCATGGCAAATAATCACCAATCTGCATATATACTTTAATTAAGACACGATATAGTTACATTGATACCGTGGATCAAAGCTTAAAGATTAATCAGGTATTTCTGAGATTTTCGCTTCTTGAACATTAACAAAAGTTAATTTATACTGAAAAGTAAGTAAAGTGACAATTTCATAAATAATGAATGCAGTCTAGGTTGTGGGAGTTGCTCACACTCCTTGGTTTCAATAACACAGTTAAAAGAAAGCCTAAATATACACGGGGACGACATCCGAAATAAATGGAGTGGGTATTTCCAGCGAAAATTATAATGCAAAAGTCGCATATGCAAATCAATATTTAAAAACAATTTATTCGTGGACTGAGTGGTGCAGACAAGTTTGATCTGATTTCATAAGGTTTTAATCTCCTCTTTATCTTAGTATCTAAATTCATATCATTCTTTTCCTTTGATTTGCTCTTTCTATTTTGTATGTCAAGCTTTGATGTTTGATGTACAATACAGGCCCGGCCCAAGGAAGATAAACCATGTGTTGAATGGGCCACCATGGTTAATTAAATGACAATAAGTAAATATAAATAGGCCTTACTAAACATTTTCCACAGGAGAATCAGATTACTCCTCCCTACACCTCTAAAGTCACAAATGAATGCTACTCCATTGAATATTCATTTTCAATGAATATTCATAGTCTTGCAGCTCATACCTCAAGGACTTTGTTACAACGACTTGCATTTTCCGAAGCGAAACTTCTTCTCATATTAAATTCCGTAGGAATCTCGTCTCGGATTACCACGCCCCTTACACCTCTGAAATTATAAGTGAACGCTATATTTATTGAATATTCATCTTACTAATTATTCATGAAATCTTGAAGCTCACACAGCGAGGACTTTGTTAAACGACTTGCATTTTCCGCAGGAACCTCTTTTCAGATTACCCTGCCCCTACACCTCTGAAGTCACAAATCAACATACAGGCTCTTTTGTCAACTTTGAATATTCATCTTAAAAAATATTCCCCAAGTCTTGAAGCTCACATTTCGAGACTTGTTCGGTCTGACGGTTGTACCTTCCATAAAAGAAATAAAAAGGACTTTTATATCAAACGCCGACGGAAGCATCTGCTTTCAGCGAACTGGAACTTCTAAAAAAAAAAATAGAGAACCGCCAAAGCTTTGTGTATCAACTGGTATCAATCCAGAACCTAAAAAAAAAACCTCTCGTCTGCGCTCTGGCCACTTAATCCTTGGATTACCGTCATACATTAACCATTCCATTATCCGGCTTCTGACTTTACGCTTGATTGCATACGATTACATACTAAATGAATCTACTATTGTTAAATCTAGACACATTTTCTTTCTTTAGAACTACTTCGTTTATCTGCTTAAGGCAATGTCTTTGTTGTTTGATTGCCTTTCATTTAAGCACCTATTTCACTGTCGCCCATTCATTGTTACTCATTCTTGACCACTTTCGAATAAAAATGGTCATAAATTCGCAAGCCATTTTTCTAAATGATATCTTTTAAATGATTACATTTCCAACGATTTTAACTGTTGCATTTTGAGAAAGTACGGAATGAATAATTGACAACTTCATTTCTTAATTATCTACATGATTGAGCAAAAACCAAACCTGTCAACAACATGTGGGAGGAGTCGTATGCTGGGGAGGATTATGATTGGCGGAAGGTTCTCTTTATCGACTTTCGAAACTATTCAGAAACCGTGTGTACAAACAGCAAAATAATGGTCAGCTGTTCAAAGTTTCAAATTTTTCCGTCATAGAATTCTGTCAACTTGAGGTTAAAATTCACGCGGATTATTTGCAGTTTTGAATATCTGATCATTTTTAATCATTTTTAACAATGGTTTCATCTCATATTATTCGGATTGGAAAGAAAATGTAATGCGTGTTTTAACCACGTTGTAGTGAAATTAGCGAAGTTGAACGGTCGGAGAGGATACACCTCTTAGCGTCTATAAAAGATTGATTGGTTAACTTCTTGCACAGGTATTTGGTCTAAGTATTGTCATCCTTTGAAATCAGTGACAATCAAGTCAATGGGTAACGATCGAGCGCTTGCTATTTACTAATTGCTACTCTGGCAAACAGTTTTCTTAACGCCTTAAAACTTTTAGTGCATTTCTTTTATTAGAATCTAAATGTGAGTGCTGAGGTATACAAAACCAACAGAAATCAAAAGGAGATAAATGGATTGTAGGTATAATCGACAATCGTGTGCGTTTTCTATAAACACTTAGGACTATTGTTATAGTGACGTTTTTATTTTTGCCAATTACACGCGCCAACGATAATTCTCTTCTGAAAAGAGATTGTCATCTGGGCATAAAATGTTAATCGTCCTCGTAAGTGGAGGGAAAAAGCCGCTTCTGAAACTTTTTCGATTATCTAAATCGAACGTAAATCATACAATGCACATAGAGAACTGTATCCGGAAAGACATGGAAGAAGAATCAAATTCACGCTTCCAATAACTTTAGATTGTTTAATAAATCATATTTTCTTTAAAATATTTTTTCTTTTGCATTAAACAATAGCTTAATATCTTATTTCCGCGTCGGAATTTTATATATGTGATACGGGTTGGAAACCGACGGAAATACGCCTTAATGCAAGCGAGGAACCTCGCCGTAGTCACAGCGTGATAGCGAACTGCACCTGTTTCACCCGTGCCTCGTCGATTTACAAAAGGAAGTAGAAAGTCTGTAATTTACAAGTGAGTGCAGAAAAGTTTTAATTCACCAAGGAAGGAAAGCAGAACAAACGGTGGTGCGGAATTTTATACTTTCGTATCCTTGTCACTTCAGACATAAAACTATGACTTTAAAGAGCTTGGTAGTGATCAGTAATAACACTAAAACTATTCAAAGTTCATGTATATCCAGTAAACGTGATTGAGCTTTATAACTGATTCGCAAAACTTCGTTGGAAGCGGTTTTTCAACAAATTTTAGAAGTTAAATTACATAGATTTGTACTATTATGAGCTAGAATCATCATTTCACCATATTTGAATCGGAATAAATTATCAGATAAATATCAGCAATGTTTACTCATCCTCATAGAGCGGAATTTCTTTCCTTTACGCCGTCCTTATTCAAAAATTCTTCCCTTCATCATCACCACCACCATTTCCATCCTCATACGAACCCTTTATCACAGTCGCTTGGATCGCCCTATCTACCCATACCAACTTTGATGGCCGTTGGGACATGGCACCCACATAAATACCGCCAACCCATCAAAAGACCAACCCCACATTCAATTACAGACATACTTGGAGCTGTTCCAGGAATCGGACCAAAGTCTGTGATCGCCAGACACCCATTTGAGCGATTTGAAACCCCTTCTGCATGGTCGGCGGTCGCGCGGGATTATCACTATCATGATCGAGGAGGGGCAACCGCTAAGGGATTTTCTCAAAAGGAGGGGAACGATCATCACATGAATAAGGATAGGAGGTCCTCGTGTGGTGGTGGCTGCGAATGTGACTTGCACCCAGACGATACGTTCAGGCACATTATTCGTGATACAGTAAAACCCGGCCAGAGATCACCCGATAATGATGACTTGGAGTCTAAAGGTACGTTTGAATACAATGATATATGTTGCAAAATATTTAATTTAAACGCTTTTAAATTTGTGTTACTTCCAGAGGCTGATACCTTAACTGTGTTTAGTTCCCAGCTATATGCCCATTGCGCCTCTGCCCTTTTGGCCGGCATATATAGTCGCCGTCTTTGCCCAGAGTAAAATAAATGGTATTTTGGTATTGGTCAGTTGGTCAGCCCGAGACTGCCATACAACTGTTCAAGACAAGCAGATCGGACAGGCGGACCTGTTCATTTCACTTTTGCCCTTTACCAATAGTTCAAATTTCCGTAACGTGACTCGACGCATTTGACTGACGAATGCATTTATTTTGTTAATCCTCTCAGGTAATAAAAAAAGCAAAGACAAAAGATGGTACTTTCGTAATAAAATTTCAAGACACTTCTAAGCATACTATTGAATAGTTTGCCTACTGACTAGCTGAGATAACGATTTCTTTAACTTTACAACAACAACAACAACAAAATTTGAAACTACATTCTCTAACATTTTAAGCGTTTTCTGAGCAATTAGTCAATTTTTCTTCGAAAATCGATCAAATTAATTGAATGAAGAAGCTAATAAAAATCGAGATATTTACCTAGCCAAGCTCTCGCGAACCTTTTAAATAAATCCAGAAATCATAGATACCTCATATCTTAATAATTAATTTTGTTTTTCTTCAAACTATGATTAAACTCAGTTGTTTCCTTTTTAAGTCCGTTTGAAGGGCTATGGACATGTAGCAAATCTATATACATTTTAGATTATTAAAATCAGTTTTTGAACTTAAAAAAAAAAGCGTTTTTAGTGTTTGAATTATAGTTGATAAAAGTCTGATAAATTTTTAATTCATACAAAATTTGTGACTGGGTAAACAGCAAGAAATCTTGGTAATGCTTTCAACTTCTTTCCTCAATCTTTGTCACTGAAAATGATGGGAGACTTCATTCCAACTAGAATGTTATTGGGGACATGGCAAAAACGTTTGGTCAGAATTTGTTGCACAAACTTGAAAGAAATACGAAAGACATCTAAATAATCAGATAATAAACGATTTACAAATGAAAATACCAAGGTTGTCCTGTATAAACAGCGCAAGATTAGCGTAAGATACCGTATGCAAATTAATGCGTGAGATTTACAAACGCAGTAAAATGGTCATTTTGGTAAAATATATATAATGGTTTTTGATATAAATTAAAGCAAGTTAGCATATGTTGCCTCTACTCCTCCATATACCTTTAATAATTTTAAATTCTGTTGATATATATTTATTTGTTATTTAGAAGGAAATGTGGGACAAATTCGGAATTTATCAATCAATAGGGGCGAGTTTTTGACTTAAGAAATGAATGATACTTACTTACCTGTAAAATTCAAAAGTTCTAAACTGCTAAACATCTACATTCGAGAAAGAAAATGGGTATTTGACATGTTTGTTTAATTGATCTCTTACATGTTTGACCTTTTGATTGCCATTAGCCACTAACAAAATGAGGATTCATGCATTTTGCATATCGACGAGTTTTTATGAGCCAAAATACTGAAATAAAACTTTAAATTCCACTTCAAATTAAAGTATTCTTTTCTTATCTTTTATACTACTATGCATCAATTCATCAAAATTGGTGGAATAGAAAAGAGATCTAAAAAAACTTTCATAAAAAAGAATATTAAAAAAACACTTTATATTTTCAAAACTGTGACCAGGCAGCCAATTTGCCATAACTGTTTTTGTTATTCAGTATTACTGATAATGTTTGAAAATTGGACGCATAAGTAATTGACGGGCAAGGTGGTTAGAAAAAAATTCCACCTTAAGCTTAATTCTATTTTCTTTTCTTTTTGATCGGTGATAATAATTATTTTCGAAAAGTGCTCAATAACAAATAAACCAGAGATATGTTTCAAAACCAAAAAGGTGAAACAAACTTAACTACATAAAATATGACTGTATGAGCAGTATGTACTAACCAGATTATAATCTGACTCCTCAGACGAATTAATTATTGATGAGTACAGCAAAATGGCGGAGATGTGACAGAATTTGTGACAAACATTACTCCTGTGAGGGGGCCGGAAAGAAAGTTGCATCGAGCGGCTTCGAGCACTACCATATAGAGTAAATGTCGGAAGGCCGTAACAAACTAAAACAAAGCTTTTAACTATATATAGTCATCAATATATGCCTAATAGGTTGTTTTTCTTCGTTCCGAAATTTTGCACAAATTATGAGAGCAACTAGGTTCCTGGCGTCTCACAAGGGGCCCATATCCGAGGTAACCTCACCGCCCGATCGAGGCTTCACAGTGCTTACGGCGGCCTTGGTGAAAATTTGATATCGTTATTTGATTAGTTAATATTTAGTATGAACCCCGCGCTTAGCTTTTGTATTTTATTTGCTATCTTTAATTAATTAGGACATACTTGTATTCCAACTGCTTTCAAAAAGCGCATTTTGGATTTTTCTATTCACATGTCAGTTCTTAGAAATAAATCAGATAAAATCGATATCTTCAATTGATAAAGTGTTACAAGTCAATCTAATCAGGTCTTGGGCGGCTTGCCATAGGGGGAAGGGTGTACTTTCTCCCAAAGAATTGCTAATCATTGTTTTACTATATTGAATTACTTAATTATATGCAGATATACATAATATTTTATATAATAATATACATATCATATGAATTTTTTTATAATAATAATATACATATTATATATTATTTTTTTTATACATTTTGTTGTCGAATTAGGTTTTGTAAACGCAGATAGTCAAACTTCTTGGAATTATAGATCATGCATTGATGTTCATCTGAAAACTGGGGAATTTAATTTGCAAAAAGTGGCAAAATTGTCAGTCATATTCTGACCAATTGTATACTGAAATGTATATACTCATTGAATAACATAGCACAATAGAACCATAGCACTAATGATTCTCATGATCCGTAGAAAAACAATTCTTATCCGCTTATGCATGGAGGAGTTACAAAATATGTTTTGCTTTTTAATTCATTTCTATATACAAATAAGTTAAAATGTAATCCAATATGCATAATTCCACGATTTTGAAATGAGTGAAATACAATCGATCCAGCGATAATACTAATTGGTCCTTAAATATTAATATGATTTGTTTTGAAAGAAATTCATTTGCACAAAAAATGATAATCACTGCAAAGGAACTTGGCGAAGATATTAATTATAGCTGACCTTTTCATCCACCCACATTGTGTATGATATTTCATGTAATCGGGTAATAAAACCATCACAATTGTTCAGATTTAAGATTGTGATATAGTACACCCTAAATCAGTGGATACTGTCAAATTGATTGCATCAATGAATATATCATGATTTGATTTTGACCGAGATCAGGCGTAAGAATATTCACCTCTAACGGGAGGGTGCATCGGAAAAAAGAAACATTTCCGGTAACGTGCGGAAAATATTGTACTGGTAAATTATGTGTTAATCAAACGGTGATGCCATCGCGAAATCTACCGTTAACTGGTTAACAGATTATAATTCTGAGATTCCTTTGTTGAATTTTCCTTTATTTATCACAATTATCATTCTTCAATTTTAAATTACCTCCACTTCCTTGCAGGACGAATCAAAGCATCAGTGGAGTAGCCAGGATTACATTGTTAGGGGGCAACAATCTTCTCTAGGGGGAAAGGGCAATAAATGTAGAAATTTTCAACCAATATATATATATATATATATATATATATATATATATATATATATATATATATATATATATATATATATATATATATATATATATATATATATATATATATATATATATATATATATATATATATATATATATATATATATATATATATATATATATATATATATATATATATCTGTATATATATATGTATACATGTATATATATATATATATATATATATATATATATATATATCTATATATATATATACATATATATTTATATATATATATATATATATATATATATATATATATATATATATATATATATATATATATATATATATATATATATATATATATATATATATATATATATATATATATATATATATATATATATATATATATATATATATATATATATATATATATATTATTGTGTACCTCAGATCAGGGGCGTAGGAAGGGTCGTCTATCAGGGAGCAAAAAAACTCAAAATTTCATGATTACAATTGGGAAAATCGCACTGGTAAATTAAGTTTTTGCTCATCGGGAAAACTCGTTTAATTTTCGGGAAATCTCGTTCAATCTTCGAGAAATCTCGTTAATTTTCAGGAAATCTTGTTCAATTTTCAGGAAATTTCCTTCATTGCAGGAAATTTCCTTTAGTATTTGGGTTCTTGGCAAAATTTACCAAAATTGCCAAGAATTTGACCAAATCTTCCATCAATTTTACCAATCTTTTAAATTTTATTTTAATCATTTCCCAATTTAACCTCCCAACAATTTGCAAGAAAGAATCCAACCAGGAAGGTAAAATCCTCTCAGAGGAAAGTTTTCCCATGTTTCCCTTCTATTTCCTACGCCTCTGACCCTCCTCTTAACAAGCTCAAGTTGATTGCAGTGTCGAATGTAGCACTGCATCATTTTATGACCTAAGAAAACTGAATTGAAATATGATAATCTGATAATTATCATAATGTAGGCTATAAGTTTGCCTGTATCAAATACAAATGTTGTATATATTGTTATGGTATGGGCCCGGGACATTTATACTTTTGTGATAACAAAATTATATTATATTTTCACTGAATATCAACAAGAAAAAGTCATTCCGCTTCTAATATTATAATGTAACAGAAAATTTAACGTTAAAATAGCATTATTATAAAATAAATTAAGTGCACTTGTAAACGGAAATTAAATTGCGTTTGTTTAGTCCCAACCATTGTCTTAAACAAAAATCTTTGCTAGCGAACTTAAACGATCTTCACGTCTCGAGTATCTCCTTAATCTTTTAATTCTTTTGAATAGCTGAACTATTCAAAGGACTTAATTCTTTATACATTTTTTAATGATTTAGGCGTGATAAAAATGTGTGAATTATAAATTTTAGAATTGATCACATATAAAGTAGTCTACAGCGAAAAATTTATTATATTTTGTTCTTTCTTTGTTCGGTGGCATGGTGATGTGATCACCTGCATATTTGAGCGCGTGTGTGGGGTGGTAGGGTGGAGGGTATGGGTGTGGGGTATGGGTGGGAGGGGTATGGGTGGGGGTATGGGGGTATGGGTGGGGGTATTCATCATTTATTATTATCATTACCTTATATTTATATTAGGATTATTAATATTTTCATTAAGTTATCAAAATCGCTGCTATCATTATCTACGTACACTTGACATTGCAAAATAATCAAATTAACAGAACAATCCTCAGATAAAAATGATGACATGTACCAGTGGCAGGGGACCAGGGGGGAAACAGCCCCCATCGAAGCTTTCTGAGGGGACGCCAAAAAAATTAGGCAATGAGAAAATTTACGTGTTGATCAATAACTTCTTCCTATTAAGCAAGTAATATTCCATTTGTGCAGTCCAAAAGCGCATGAATTTTCCACAGAAAAGCCCAAATTTTCCCACCATTGGCACTCGAACAGGCCCCTGGATTTCGCGCTCGGACAGAAACCGATGCATGGCGATAGCTCATCGGCAATATTTAATATCTGCTCCTGCCATGAATTAAGGGCACACAATTTGATTGAATACAGCTGGTAGAAGCCTTATAGAGGGCGTCGAATGCTCACAGGGGCGCAAAAATTGTTATGAAAATATACTCATATACTTTTATTCTCAACGTTGTAAATATTTTTTTCTCAAAGTTCTATTCTTACATCAGAAACATAAAAACCATTCCTAGACCCAACAAAAGACACATATTGAAGTCAATGGGATCCTGTATCTTAAAATTCGTTCCAAAATAATATTCCTTTTAACTAACTTTACTTCGTAATTGACACAATTTTGAGCATTTTCTCTTACCAAATCACGGCCAAAAAACGCTACTAGCTTGCTGGGGCTTTGCCCCCTCGGCACCTAGGACGTCGACCCTGGATTTGACACAATATTAAGCAATTTATTTTCTGCTCTGATTGTCGTGAGAAATGCAGGGATTCCTGGGGTTTCGCCCAACGCCCCTACATTGCAGCTTCGCCTAATAGATGACACATTTTAAAGCCCTCTTCTGCTATTAAAACCATGACAAACGTAGGGCTTCCTGTGAAACCCTGGCAAGCCCACCAGGGCTTCGCGATCTTCGCCCCTTTAGCATGTCTAGAGTTGACCCAATTTTAAGCCCTTTAATAATGAAGGTGTTACAAATGTATTTTCATCGAAAAATCTGCAATTTCAAGGAATCTCCTTTAATTTTTGTGATTCTTCTCCAATTTTCTTTCGTTTTCATGAAATTTGCTTTCATTTTCATTCAATTTCCTTCATTTTCGGGAAAATTTCTTCAATTTTTGGGAATTTTTTTCATTTTTGGGAAATATTCTTCAATATTGAGAAAGTTCTCTTCAATTTTTGAAAACATTTTTAATTTGCAGAAAATTTTGTGATATTTTCTTTAATATTTGGGTAGTTTTCTTCGATTTAAAAAAAATTTCCTTTATTTTTCGGAACCAATTTCTTCAAATTTGTTTTCATTTTTTCGGGAAATTTCCTTCATTTTTGTGAAATTTGCTTCCATTTTCGTGAAATTTGCATCCATTTTCGTGAATTTTTTTCCATTTTGGGATATTTTCTTTAAAATTTGGGCAGTTTTATTCAATTTTCGGAAAATTTTCTTCAATTGTTGGAAATGTTTTCTTCAATTTTGGCGAAATTTCTTTCATTATCAGGAAATTTTCTTCATTTTCCGAAATTTTTCTTCAATTTTAGGAAAATTTAACCAAAGCAGCGCTTCCGGAGGCTTCGCTCCTGGACCCCTTCCAGGGCTTTAACGGTTCCTAGATTCGAAACACTGATTTTAACCAACTTCCTAAACGCTTCATGCCAATTTACTTCTATGTGCCCAACGTTTTATTCTTATGGGCTTTTTTTGGGGGGCGCCAAAATTCCCTTGCCCTCCCCCTCCCCCTCCCTCCCTCCAGTGAAACATGACCCACCACGCCACTGATATCTACGAATATTGAATTTAAAATGCAGCACTCTCAATACAAACCAAAAAATCAATTGAATTGAGCAGTTGAGTAAATAATGATAAATGAATGGGTTGAGTTGATGATAGACAGACAGCAAGAATGATTTACTGACTTCGATTTTATTTTGAAGGCTGAAAAGTAGATCTATATATTGACGTGTAGCCGCAACATTTGATAACCACCATAAAGTTTATCATAAACCATAAAATCGGTTTAAAAAAAACACACATTTCAGGCATCAATATGCAAATTGTATTGTAATTCTGTGATTGTTTGTAAACGTTTTTCAGGATTCTTTTAAGTGGTGCATTCTGACTACATAATCTTAGGTCTATACCGAACCTCAATCAATTTCTAGCAGGAATATACTTTCCAATCATTTTCAGTGACTTAGATCTATAAGAAATTTCAAGAATTACATGAAGATTTTCAGCTGTTCGCCCAGTCATACATCTCAAATTTAGCTGATTGAAAAGTGTCGAATCACCCATAACTCAAAGCTAATAGCGCTATTTAGAAAACCCCAAAACCGATCTGCTCAAATTTATAAACTCTGTCAAATTGTCAAACATTCTATCACAGTCAGGCAGCCTAGAAATTGCAACACGCTCATAGTATTTTTAAAGAGCTTGTTTGGAAGCTCTTCGGTAGTATAGCAAAATTTTGAAATGAAGAGATAGTTTCCAACTATACGTCTAAAGTAATCATCAGATCATGATAAACTGATAAAGGATATGCATAATACTGTAAGATGCAGTGTCATTTAAAGGTATTCACTTGGTTGGAAATGTGACCTGAGGTCATCAGACCGCATAGCAGCCGCGCGCATTCACCCCGCATTGGAGTGAAAACAAAGCGATCAGCTGTATTTGTTTACATGCTATACGTGCCGTACACACAGTGCACACATAGACTTGCCCACGTGTATCGCGCAAAGAATTGTTTTCACTCCAGAAAATGACGCCATCTCCCGTATGTGACGTGGCACCAACCAAGTGAATATGAACAGGTAGAGATGTTATATTCATCAGACTGTCACAAAGAGCTTCAAGTTCTGAACAGAATAAACTTGAACTGTTTAAATTACATAAAAAGTAAATGTAGTTTCCGAGTTTCGGCTAATCACAGTTTAAAAAAATCTTTAATGAATGTAAAAGAGAGGATAGCTCAAAATATTGAATGTAACTCTTTAAATTTCTGTCCTAAATTTGACCACAAAAATCACCAGAATGTATTCTCCTGCTAAACACTCATTGGGAGTATGCTGGAAATTTGAAACCTCTTCGTCATATTCAACCTCACCCAATCAAATTAAGTTGGTGATTGAAAAACAAGAGGCTAAGATGAGTAAATGCATTGGTTTTCCCGTGTCGATGTCACAAAATTGCAATAAAATGTGCATAATTTATTATAATGAGGCTTCAAAATTCAAAATGCTGTAAACAGGTACAAATTCTTAACCGATTTTGATGAATTAATTTTCATGGTTTATAGCCCATTTTCATGGTTTATTGCCCATTTTCATAATTTATAGCTCATTTTTATGGTTTATAGCCCATTTCATGGTTTATAGCTCATTTTCATGGTTAATAGCTCATTTTCATGGTTTATAGCCCATTTTCATGGTTTATTGTCCATTTTCATGGTTTACAGCCCATTTTGATGGTTTATAGCCCATTTTGATGGTTTATAGCCCATTTTTATGGTTTATAGCCCATTTTCATGGTTTATAGCCCATTTTCTTGGTTTATAGCCTATTTTCATAATTTTAGCCAATTTTATGGTTTATAGCCCATTGTAATGGTTTATAGCCCATTGTCATGGTTTATAGCCTATTTTCATAATTTATAGCCTATTTTCATGGTTTATAGCCCATTGTCATGGTCTATAGCCCATTGTCATGGTCCATAGCCCATTTTCATGATGTGTAGCCTATTTTCATAATTTATAGCCCATTTTCATGGTTTATAGCCCATTTTCATGGTTTATAGCCCATTTTCTTGGTTTATAGCTCATTTTTATGGTTTGTAGCCCATTTTCATGGTTTGTAGCCCATTTTCATGGTTTGTAGCCCATTTCATGGTTTATAGCTCGTTTTCATGGTTTATAGCCCATTTTCATGGTTTATAGCTCATTTTCATGGTTTATAGCCCATTTTCATGGTTTATAGCCCATTTCATGGTTGATAGCTCATTTTCATGGTTTATAGCCCATTTTCATGGTTTATAGCCCATTTCCATGGTTTGTAGCCCATTTTTATGGTTTATAGCCCATTTTCATGGTTTATAGCCCAATTTCATAGTTTATAACCTATTTTCATGGTTTATAGCCTATTTTCATGGTTTATAGCCCATTTTGATGGTTTATAGCCCATTTTCATGGTTTATAGCCCATTTTTATAGTTTGTAGCCTATTTTCATGGTTTATGGCCCATTTTCATGGTTTATAGCCCATGTTCATGGTTTATAGCCCATTTTCATGGTTTATAGCCCATTTTCATGGTTTATAGCCCATTTTCATGGTTTATAGCCCATTTTCATGGTTTATAGCCCATTTTCTTGGTTTATAGCTCATTTTTATGGTTTGTAGCCCATTTTCATGGTTTGTAGCCCATTTCATGGTTTATAGCTCGTTTTCATGGTTTATAGCCCATTTTCATGGTTTATAGCTCATTTTCATGGTTTATAGCCCATTTTCATGGTTTATAGCCCATTTCATGGTTGATAGCTCATATTCATGGTTTATAGCCCATTTTCATGGTTTATAGCCCATTTCCATGGTTTGTAGCCCATTTTTATGGTTTATAGCCCATTTTCATGGTTTATAGCCCAATTTCATAGTTTATAACCTATTTTCATGGTTTATAGCCCATTTTCATGGTTTATAGCCCATTTTCATGGTTTATAGCCCATTTTCATGGTTTATAGCCCATTTTTATAGTTTGTAGCCTATTTTCATGGTTTATGGCCCATTTTCATGGTTTATAGCCCATGTTCATGGTTTATAGCCCATTTTCATGGTTTATAGCCCATTTTCATGGTTTATAGCCCATTTTCATGGTTTATAGTCCATTTGTATGGTTTATAGACCATTTTCATAGTTTATAGCCTATTTTCTTGGTTTATAACCCATTTTCTTGGTTTATAGCCTATTTTCATGGTTTATTGCCCATTTCATGGTTTATAGCCCATTTTCTTGGTCTATAGCCCATTTCCTTCCATTTAAGATCAAGTTGTTGCTATACTAACTTTAATACCAACTTAAGAAGAATACTGGGACATGTAAAGTTTAAAGAAAAATATAAGACAGACATTACGTGGATTGGGTACTTACTCTCTCAACAGGAAATTAAGGGATTTGGATATTTTTATATATACATTTTGTTATCTAAAAATAGATTCTATTAATTGCATGGAAGAAAAACATTTGTTAGGGAAGTCGGGTACGGCATATTGCTGTTAATCCATGACGAAACAATATCTTAAATATTTACGTACATATTGCAGTATTGATGATATTGAGCAATAAATCAATTACTCCCCACTACTTCGAAAAGAAAAACGGAGACAAAATGTATGGGCGATATACGACGAGCACGATTGCAAGAATCACCGTTAATGTCGCAGGGATCATATGTAGGTATGTAGGGTAGTGTGTCAGGGAGGGGGTGGAGGTGGTCCAGGCTGCTTACATAATGCAGATCTAAATATGTATAGCAATGGGTCCAGCGACTTGTTCTATTATTTCCAAACAAAAAATTAAGCACAAAATACTGTAATCTGTTACATTGTATTCCACCTTCTCACCATACTAAAGATGTAAAGGGAAAAAAAGAAAAAACATTAACATGTGATTGTATTTATTGATGAAACTTTCCTCGATCTGCTAACTGAATCATATGTGATATTTTGATGTATTTAAATACAGTTCATAAGAAATACAAAATGAAAACTAAGCATCGATAAGTATTTCTTTGTATGAAACAATTTTTTCCCCAGATCAAAAATGATCGAATTTGGTAACGTTGTTGACTGGTTGCAACGAAATCATTATATGTTAATAAGATTTCATATATAAATGATTTTCATCATAAAATGTCAAAACATGCCAATGTTTATGAATGATCTTTTATTTCGTGCTTTTCATAATTTTTTTAGAACCGATAAAGTTTTATTTTTTGATTTTTTTGTAGGACAAGAAGGCAAACAATTTGTAACTCATGCAGTGCTGAAATGTATTTGCCTATTTTCTTATTTCCCCCCATTTTCAATGTTTTTTAGCGTTGAGGAAAATTCAGCTGAAAAAAAAGAATAAAAACTACAAAATTAAAACTGTTTCGTCAAAATTACTAATTCACTGCATAAACTTATGAAAGTCACAAACTTTTAAAATCGCGTTCTATTTATTACGGGGAAAGCCAAACATAAAACTATCATTTACAAAAGCCTTTTAAAAGGGCCGGGCACGATCGATGAAAATTCAATAGCATATTCTCTCAGGCCAAACATAGACACATGTCGCCTCGAGCCATTGATCATTGATAGGATATTCACAAAAAAATTATTTTAATACTTTGTTTGTTTTAACGATCAACTCTCGCCTGTTTCTCCCTCAGGCTAATAACACATTTCCCATATAACTCTTTAAAGTACTGTTTTGTGTATTAAATGCGATGCTCTGGCTCAAGTTACACTTTCCCCTAATCAACAACGTTAATTGGCCCTCGATTAGCGCCTCTGTTTTGCATATCCGTTGCTTAATCAAGCTCTCCAACTTTTCAAAAACAAAGGAATACAGGAAAAGGACGGTAATAGGTGTCAGTAACACTGAATTAAATTGCACTAATTGGTCCCTAATTGCTGTCAAATAGCTCACCTTTCGCACACTGTGGGCGCGAGATTGATACGGCGTTTCCTCCTACGAGTGTTCGGCCACTGACAGATACGTCAGCATCCTTGATCAATATGCACGTTCTAGACTGTGCTGACTCGTGACATGGGTAATAATTTCAATTGATTTAAATTCTTACGGCTATTTACACCATACACTTCACTTTTACATTTCATTCACAAAAACAAAACAAAAAACGCAGATGGAAGTAGGTATGACAACGGAAATGTGTTACGAAAAAGTACAGAACGTTCGCTTTTTACCAGTTTGTTAACTTTTGAGGCTGAAAGTAAAAAAATGATTTTGAAATGGTTAAGTGAATTTGGCTTAAAAGTTCGAAGACATGATCATTAATACCTCTTTGTACGTGTGCTTAAGTATAACCAGAGGACACGGGGCACTTGGAAGACAGACCCTTATCGCTTTCAGATGGGACCGTTCCCTTTCGATTTTCTGGAAAAATTACATTTTATCAGTTAAACCAAACTGGATTTAACCATACTTGCCAATTTTTTTTTTTTTTATATATATATAGTACTTTTCGGTCACCCAAAACAGTTGAAATCTATAAAATTGTAATCTTTCTTCAGTTCCTAAAGCATTTATGTGTTTCTATGTTTTGAATAATTTGGGTTGTAAGTCTTTATTTTGAGTTTTATCCCCCCCCCCCCCCCTCTTCCCCTCCCTTTTCCTTCCCCCTCTCACTCACCTCCGACAATGCCACTGCATTGACCCTTTGTGCCAAAAAGAAAAAGAATACATTTGGTGCACAGATTCCTCTGGTACTATTTGACGCTTTCTCCGTCAGTTAGCCTTTCACATATATTTCTCTATCAAACTTATTCTTCCGTCATGCGATCAGAATAACTTACCATTTGTTTATATCATTAAGCTTTGCAAAATAAATAGCAACACTAAGGTGATGTGCTAATGAGTGATGTTCATCTGTTCATATGGGAGTCACATTGTACAACTACAAGCTGACAAGTCCGGCCACTTCCCAATTAGTCTTAAGTTGGTCGTTTACAACACTCATTAAAACCACGGTTTGAAGAAAATAATTTAACAAGAAAGTTACATCGAGCGAGATTCTGAAGAGGAAAAAATTAGATGAATCTACTAATCAAACATGACTTTCAGTGTTGACTAATGAATGCCGTATCTCGTCCACATTTTTACAGTTGTATAAAGGCTTGTTTCATGCCGTGTGTGCGAAAGGACGTTATTAATCCATCATGCTAAACTCAGTGCTAATTAAGTGAAACTGTTTCATTTCCTCGTTTCTATAAAAAGTGAATTAATCTGAGCGACGATGATAGTTTTATCATCTATGACTTAATAGTTTTAATAGCCGTGATAGACAAGCGGGATTATCTTGTCTATTTTGAGGCTACTACATTTCCTTCCAACAAATTTCATTGGAACGAAGATCCCTTAAACAAAACAAATCAAATTCAATATTTAACGGTCGATGGAAATTATCAAATGTAGAGGTATCATTAACTAAATTGTTTGAAAGTAATGTTACAAAGCAGCAAAAATGAAAATGCGCGTAAAAAAACATTTTTCCATGTTTTGAATTTTGTAATGACTGCATGCAATACAGCAATATAGGTAAAGAAATTACAATATATTGCCTGTATTCAAATGAACGTTTATCTTTTAGTTGCTTTAGTATCCAAGGTACTTTAGCTTTTCTTTGTTGCAATCTTATTACCCTATTTTTTTCTTGATTATATTGTTTTATATGTGATCAAAGGATTAAGTTCAATTTAAGTTTGTGAAGGACATTCCTACATATGTGTAATTTGTTGAAAACCAGAAAACCAAAGTGTTTAGTGGTTCAGATGCATTCTTCCATTGTTGGTTGATTTATACTAATTTGCATTGCATATTACGAAATATGCTTAATAACATATATTCATAAACCATGCCTACCATGTACATGATACATCAATAAATAGAACCTGTTGACAACACTTTTTAAAGATTTTTTTAGTTTTATATTAAGCCCCCCCCCCCCCCACCTCCCCCCTCCGCCCAAAAAAATAGTAATAGATAAATATATAGAAATTGTTTTTAAAAATATAATAACAACGAATAATAATAATAATAATAATAATAATAATAATAATAATAATAATAATAATAATAATAATAATAATAATAATAATAATAATAATAATAATAATAATAATAATGATAATAAATCAATAGAAATTAAGCAATATGCATGACATCACCACCAAAAACAATAGGGTACACAAGCAGACAATGGGTTATCTGTGTACCACATATAACCTGTATCCTATATATTGTCCTTGAGTTACTGTATTTACAAGCTCTTCTTAGCAAAACAAATTAAGCCGCGCCCACTATATAATGATATTCAACTTTTTTAGACCATGAATATGTATTCACTGGCTAACAATATAGATATACCAAGGATGAATCAAAATAAACATGAAGTTGTTCAAATATGAGCATTTGACGATTTTTACATTAAGCCCCGCCTACTCATTGATATGCATGGAATCACCACCAAAAACAATAGGGCACGTCTACAGATCATGGACTATCTGTGTTTCAAATGTGAAGTGAATCCAGGTTGCCGCTCT
>JAIGNY010000865.1:2545000-2552500 GCA_020152595.1 Chiridota heheva | reverse complement strand
GTTCTATGTTGTGGTAGTGATATGAATATTAATGAGTAGGCTGGCTCACTGACAAATTCTTGAAATAGATAAATGAGCAACCATTTTTGCATCATACTTAGGCCTACTATAATAATGTTGTTGATTATTGCGCAAGTGCTAATGTTGTCAACATTTTTATTGAAGTTCGTGGTGGGTGTGGCTTATAAATAAATATTCTCGAACAAATTTGCCATGATATGCAACATTTGATATGACAGTTAATACAAATTAGGCAAATCAATCAGCTTATGGAAGAAAAAGCATCGGAACCACAAAACCTTCCGGTTCTGGTTATAAAAAGTATTATACAACGTGAAAAAACAAACAAATACCAGTATTTATAATTGTTCGTTGACTAATAAATCTGGTTTGTGTTATGTGATTATATCAATGGACCCGATTTCTATACTACTTTGTATATAATTTGAATTGGACCAATTATTGCCTACACTGCCTGTTTATCAGGCAGTAAACAGCTTTCAATCACGTATATAGGAGTAAAAATTACATAGAGTGCAGATCTACACTAGCATCTACTCTAACAATTGAACCATACAATCATATAAGTGAAATAATAGATCATATACGTAAAATGTACAAAAGGTATAGTGCAAAGCTCGAGGATGTATTTCATTTCGCTGCATATCATGATTCACAAATATCAATCAACATGCGTATATGGCTAATGACATCATTTTAACCATTATTTCAAGTTTGTCAATTTAGAAACCCAAATAGCACGATCAAAGTATTCTGATTTAGCAGTTTAGCAATTTGTACATCAGATTTTATGTGAAGCAATTTACCATCAACAGATCAGAAATGCTCAGTAAACCTAATGTCTGTCATATTGTTCAACTCAAATTAAGCGAATAGTTGCCAAAAGCAAATCACTTTTTCATTTTAGTCAACAAATTTTCCAATAATTGTTGCCTCCAATATCACGATATGTCTTCTTTTTCATGCCGCTTTAAGGCATTTTTACAAAATGGTTGTTTAATAACATAAATCTTCGCCTATATCATCATTAACTTGAAATAAAGGAAAGAAAACATCAAACTAAACGGTTGTTTTTGCCCATGGCTTTTTGTATTCCCAAACTCCTTCTTAAAGAATTTTCATTGCTAATGATTCCTCTGGGATTGTCAGGCAAAAGTACGTTTATGTTTCACAGCCAAGAATAAATTATCCGCACGTTCCCTCATTAAAAAGCTTTTCAGTTTCTTTCATTTTTTATAGGATGTATTTTCTCCACAGTCCTATTTTTATAGCTCGGATAATGTGAGTGGAAGTCTCGAGAAACCAATTAGTACCGCGAAAAAGGTCTTCAATCATTCTTGATAAAAGACTTCGACTTCCAGTGGCATTTGATTGTCATTATCCACTTTCTTGGTCATGTTATGTTTGTAGACATTTTGAATGTCTTCACATACAATATGTAGCTACATACCATCATGTACCCAACCCTATATCCCAAAATACTAAATTAATCTAAAAATATGCCTATTTGAAGTGAAATTATCGAACATCTGCAACTCATCGGTTCATAATTATATCTCTACATTTGGACGGTTGGATGATGCAATTTGATCGTGAACGCCCAATTTAGTACAGTCTATTATGCAGTAATGCAAATATTCAGTTTCTCAAGAAACAAAGGAACACATTCAAATTGCCAAAATATTGAAGAACGAGAATTTTTACTTATAAAACAACGAAGTTTAACTACTTTTCGTCTTTTGTAAAAGGAAAAAAAGAATATCAAAAAACATTGTGCCCCACTTGCCACTGAAGGACGAATGGAACAATCAAATCGATTCAAGTGATTATTTATTCAAACTGAAGAAAAGTTATTCATTAACAGATTGATACTATAATTTTTACTAGTTATAAGAAGATTTGCAAAACTCTTCAAGTAGTAATGACTATAATTTTATCTATATACAGATATATGGTTTGCTTTATTGCTTCTATTAATATAGTTGTATCTTATATGTATAACAGTATGAGAAAAGTGAGTTCATGGTTCGAACATTATTCATTTTAAATAAAATTTGAAGAAAAAACCTGCATGATGGATATCAAGTCAATGAGTGGCTAAAATATCTTTTTGTACTGTTCGCTTGCATTAAAGTTTGAGTAAGATGGTACTGAAAAGCATATTAGTTTATGAGTTACGGCTGATCAAAAGAAGTAAATTTTAGTATATTCAAAATTTCTGACGTGTGATAGGACAGAACGTGCTGCTCTTCTTCAACGACTTTTTGCAGAGGGTTTAAAGGATGACGAACCTTAACAGATTTTATTAGATAGAAATATATAGATCTGCTTCTTCATTCTCCAATAACTTGGATGTTAAGACCTACGAATTTAAAAACTGTCAACGAGTGAAAAATTTGTTTCATATCTTTAAAATGTTAAGTTTCCTGTTGTTGTGGATTTGAGTAAATATCGAAACAACAGCTAATGTTACCTTAACCTATTCATACAATGTTATACTACCGTTCTTGGTTCAACCATCACACTTGCATAATGGTATTCATAAAATACACTATGACAAACTGTATGAATTTGAATAGTCCTTTCTGAAGTTGATAGTTACCGACTTTTTAATGGCAACCAACATTCTTTGCATTCAAATGATAGATGAGAAGATGAATCTATCCATTTTATATTTTGCAAAATTCTTGAGAATAGTTGATGACTCTTTCTGTCGCTAATTGATTCAGCTCGTCCCAGTGTTCGATGGAATCAAGCGATTTGATACCCACGCTTCTGCTCAAAACGCAAATTGTTGTTTGATGAAATTCAATATGAGTTACTATCGATGTATTTCTATCATGAAAGAGAATTTCAAAGAAATAAAACAAAACCATAGAACATTGCATTCAATTACGCTTGGAATTGAGGAAGAAAAACTTCTGGAAAGTTTCACGATCTTATGAAGTACTTAAGCTTGATGGAGCCTATCGAGGCGTTTGAAGCATGAAGCATAAGGATAGATTTATCAGAATTAAATGATAGAAGAATGATATAAAAGCCATCAAGATGAGAAAGAAAATACTGCTACATTTATTCAAGTGTTTTACAAGAGAGTCTATCAAATAGCACTTTCTTGAAGTCGAAAAATAATTTCCTTTAAACTGAAATGTATTATTCCGATGCATTAACCTGTCGAGAAAGCATTTTTCAATTCAATCATTAAATGGTTTAAGTTTCAAACACAGAAAGCATATAGCTCGTTGCTTTGTATATATATATTTTTTTTAGAGCCTTTTAAAATTTTGGATAAAAGTATACGGTGAGAGAGATTTTGAAGTGAATGTAAGATACAAATTCAACACAGATACAATTCATCAGCATGACATGATTGTGCTTTGGATATTGCGATAGATTCCGAACCATGAGAGCTGAAAAAAAGTATTGTGTGACTTTGTAAAACTGATATATTTAAGATACTTTAATAGACAAAATTGTTTTTAATTTTCTCATTTTTAAATTGTAATTCTTTTCCCTTTTTTGCAGGTTAAGATATGGTTTCAAAACAGAAGAACAAAGTGGAAGAAAATGGAGGGAATTTCAAACGCGGAGGCCGCGGAGCACAAGATAGGAGGACCTAAGCATATTGATACTATCAAACAAAAGCAAGTCAAAGGAGAACTTGGTTCTGCTGCCGAGGAATCATCCGAAAGCAAAACTTCTGATCAACCAGAAGAAGACATCGAACCCCAAAGTAAAAAAGAAAAAATACCCGAAGTCCAAGGAAGTGATATAAACAGCAATACGTGTCAAACGGTTACAAGTATTAGGGACAAAACACTGATCCCGCCGCTGCCACCAAATTTGGCAAGTGAAATCAACTCAAGGCTTTCCCCTGTTCTGTCTCTATCACATAAACTTCCGCAACCCGATTCAACGAAAGTAAATGTTTTACCTGCATTCTCACAGTATACAGGGAAAATAGATTTAGGCCAAATGGAGAATCGTGAGGAAGAAGTGAGGAAAATATCCTTATCACCAAATTATGATCATGTTTCACAGGATTTTGGTGTTGAGACTAAAGCTGTTCCAGCTAGTATGATTTGTCGTCAATCACAACCACTTTCTTTTACAACACCGTCAAAGGGACCAACGGTAGGAGAAATGGTTCAAAGGGAAATTCAGACCTCTCCAATCGTAAGACTTGAATCACCTAAAATGAAAACTGTCGCTTTCGATTCTGATGAGAAAAATAATCTTGATAATATTATATCTGCAGGTGCAGAAGGTCTTAAAATAGAGGCTAAAATATAATTAAATGATTCAAAAATAGTACCAGCCATGTAGTCATATTTACCATCCTATCATTAAAGATATCTTAGATACGTTTTCTTGCAGCGTGATTCTATGTTTAAACTCAAAACACATGATTTCTGTTTTGTACAGCATCCAAAGTGTAGGCCTAATTCCAACGGTATAGTCTTTGCTATGCCTTTAACGTTTAAATTTGATGTAACTTATCGAGCTTTTCAAATTTGTTCACGGGATTAATGAGAAGCACGTGCCGATCCATTATTTTAAAAAGTTCTAAAAAGTGGTTTTAATGGTATTTAGCTGCCTTCTCTATCGCTAGTTTAGACGTACAAGCCTATGAGGAGGCTAAATATTTATGCTCATAATTTGCTATTTATGTGTTCAATCGACCAAATGATTTTCAGGAGAGAGGAAAAGACGCGCTTTTTTCAATCCAATGTTTAAATCTTAGACTCCATGGAGAAAACAACCTGTCGTTTGTCTTTCCACTCCATTGCGGAATTAATCCCAGAGCGTTACTTAAGTCTGTTGAAAACACCTATTTGATCTTGAAAGGCTTGTGCATCAAAAAACTTGGAGATGTTTATTTCGAAAGTTTGAAAAAACGCCCGCTGACGAAAGTGATGAAGTGTGCTTTAGTTTTCAGATGAATAAAATAATTTATTTGGAGATAAAGTACATGACAATGCTTTCAGGTAATGTTAATATAAAACACATTCAATAAATGTGAAGTACAGGCTTCTTCTTGCAGCAAAAACCTCGTGCATGTCCACACATATAGAATCCATCTATAAAACATCACGCCACATATATTAATTAATTGGGCGCATCAATTAAAACCACTTATTTGAAGCGTATACACTTATATACGCCTATATTAAATTAAACTTGAGTAGAGATTCTGTAATTTCGGTTAAATCCTGTGCAAATTAACTGTTCTTAAATTGAATTGTTGGCAGTAATAGAATCGTTCTATAAACAGATAAGGAGAGATTTGAAGGAATTGTTAACTGAAATAGTTCCCCGACGCGAGTTTATTTTATAACATCAGATATATATGCTCAAATAAAATAAAAATGTGTTGATCGTTCACAATTTCTTTTAGTTGGAAATAGAGGGGGGGAGGGGTAGGGGGATAAAGGGTCTTCCCTCCCCATGAACAAACCATAAATCTGTTATTTATATAACATATTCCTGACCGAAAAACTACAGTATAACGTATAACACTTTTCAGTTGCCAACTTTGACACAAGTTGTGGTGAAGAATATTAACGAAATTACCGTTTGCTTTGTTGATGGGTTCGAAATTGTTCGAAGACTCTTAGTTGTCAGAACCGACCGGAACTTGAAAATCTTTGCAAAACTTTGACTGCTTCTTTCTTTGATCGTGTTTCGCAATAACAAAGTAGTCCATGATACCTTCTTTCAATTTTTATCTTTTTGAAGAGTTTTCTACAGTTCTTGATGTATTTCCTTTCTTTCGTTTTATTAAAAAAGAAGAAACCCATGTAAAGTGTGAGATAAAGGAAATTTTGGGGGTTGTGAAAAATATTTTTTTCCGGGATAACAATGCTAAACTTGTGGCAAGGCGAAAGGGTATGAAAATGCTAACATCTAGCAAGGCAAAAGGATATGAAAATTTCCGTGACGTGATGCATAGACTAGACTAGACTAGACTGATATTTCTAACAAATCATATACTTTGTAATGTGTACACGAACAACATAGAACGTACAATTTTATTGTATTTTGAATTGTAAAAGAGAGTTTGATGATATATTTTTATATTAGAATAATATCATTTATGAACTGCAAGGCATGACATCAAAAATACCAGTAAGTCCTTAAAATGGACTAAAACTAATAAATAAATGAACATTGTTGTGAATATGATATTTTTTACACAAATTTGCAGCGAGCCGAGCAAACATTTTTTTCAGAAGTTCTTAATGAGGAACGTTTTGCATTAAAAAATTGTCAAAATGATCGTTATTTAAAAACCGCAAAAACTAAGAAGATCTGAGGAAGTTTTTCAATGTCTTAGATGGATTTTCGGGAAAAAGCCTCTGTGACGAAACGATATGACAATTTCCAGGATGTGATTCATACATACACGGGTAAATGTAATTACACTGTACAGCTGTATGAGCCATTGTGAATCAAATACAGGTGTGTGTGTGTGTGTGCGTGTGTGATAATGGGTGGACCATTATGATGAGCATATGATGAGACATTCTGAGGTGCACTGTACCTAGAAGCATGGGAGTCACAAACGTGAAGTGGGAATTAAGCTATTAGCCCCAGTGGTGTCTGGCATTCCCAACCAATTACTGATTGTCTTGTCATGATTTGAGACAATGTTTTGACCAGATACTTTAAATTATATTGCTAAATTGTTTTAATCTTCATGTTAACACAAAAATGGTCTATAAAATCAAATGATGCCAATTACAAAAATGACAAATATGAATCGAACCCACCACCAGTGCTTTCAGTACTTTGATTTTTAACAGTCCTGAAGTTGGTCAGATTTGATGGTCTTTCCGCAATCAATGTTTTCTGCTATTTTGCTTTTGGGAATATGCAAGTCTTTATAGTAAAATGGTAGACTGATTAGAAAATTGGTCAACTACAGAAAGACTCTGGTTTTAATCAAGTGTGCGGCATATTGGCCATGCACCTATACGTTGGTCAATTGGAAATTTTCCCGCAATAATTCTTCTAATCTATATCTCATGTATCCGTACATCGCAATGTACAACTTAAGAAAGACGTATGTACGGGTAATGACGTCTGGCAGTCTGAAAAGTGAAAAGATTACTTTTAAGATAGATTTAGTTATTCAAACACCCCCCCCCAACCTCCCTCATAAAGATACTGTCGTCCTTAAAATGAAATCTTAACAATTAACTGGGTAGGTTGGTAAGACAGATATCTGCCAGGTTTTAGTTTTAGTTTGGAAGATGTTGCAATTATTGAAACTTGGAATTACACCGTGGATGTAAATGTTGTAGTAAACCATACATATTTTTCTGAAAGAAAACACGTTTTGGGTTTCTGCAGCAAGTTTCAGATTATCTGGTTATAGGAAATTGCGAATGGTTAAAATTCAAATATTCAGAATTAACATAAAAGCATATACTTCTTCGATATTATTTATACTTCTTTCTGAAATTTCGTGTAGGT
>JAIGNY010000865.1:2535000-2540000 GCA_020152595.1 Chiridota heheva | reverse complement strand
CGAGCTGTAATACGTCAGCTTATACGAGTCATGTGCCTAAATTATACGGCAAAGTTGTAACTGTTTTTCCGTCTCTTAGCTCGCGGAATACAGCGTTCATTGCTCTCCTGGTCACAATTCCGCTTAATAGTCGTAAAAACCAAAAGATTATCTGAAATCACCAGATATGAATCGTTGAGCACCATAGGGACCAATATATCCTATGAGAAAATATTACTATTGAAGTAATACTCTATCAATGACTCGTTTCTGCCGGATAATTACTCTGCAAAAGAGGTATAAAAAAGGTACTGTTTTATTCGCCAGACTTGAAATTATGACACCATTTGCAATCAAAACTAAACTTTTTTGTTTCGAGTGGGTATGAGTTAGTCATATCATTGGCACAGTACACAGTACACTACTCTTAAATTAGTTTTTATTGCCTATGCAGGAAAACTTGACCCCATCTGATTGCGTCAATGAATAACGAGTTTCAATGTTAAAGCAACAGTGTATACATATAATTGCGGTAATATTTACTTATAACTATTTATATATTTCATTGGAAAAGTATTCGAAATTTCCTTGCTTACCAGTCCGAGAGCAACACGAAAATTTGGGTAATTTGAAATACTCCAAAATTGGGTACCTTTATGTATTACGTAAACGCATGAGCCTACACATTTGACTAGCCCGCATTAAACGTATGGGGTTTTGTGTTTTCTGCACTGGATTGTCCAAAACTTCACTAGATATCCTAAAATTTTGGAGACGGATAGTAAATAGATATTCAAAACGTTTCGCCTCTGCTTTTTAAAATTCACAGTCGCTTTTTTAAGAAAATCAACAAAACAGATTATGAGCAGTCTGTTTAATCGATTTAATCATTAATGGTGTCCTCCATAGCTTTGAAGAAGAAAAACCCGATCGAGGGTTTTTATTCAAACCTCGATCGAGAGTACCTCCCGGCTTGATAAGTAACAAAATTCCCTATTTCGTGGAATTTGGCGGGAAATGGGCATCTTGAAATATAATTAAATGGGCATGTAAGGTTGACTCTTCTAATTTTGTTTTGTTTTTTTACAACTGGAAAAGAGTAATTAGTACTCAAAAATAATTCAAATACATTTATGAAATATTCTAATTGTTTCTTACAGCTTAATGTGTAATTTATGTTACCAAATTAAACAAGGTTTTACCAGCCTGCTATTTGAGAAACAATACCTTCGGTCGAGGGTAGCCTTCGGACTGCTTATAAGCACCATATAACTATAGATCGGTTAAGTATAAATATAATTAAATGGGCATTTAAGCTTGACTCTTCTAATTTTAATCTGTTTTTATAACTGGAAAAAAATAATTGGTACTCAAAAATAATTTAAATACATTTATGAAATATTCTAATTGTTTCTTACAGCTTAAATATGTAATTTAAGTTACCAAATTAAACAAAGTTTTACCAGCCTGCTATTTGAGAAACAAAACCTTGGATCGAGGGTATCTCCCGGACTAATTATAAGCACCATATAATTATCAGATCGGTTATTTTCTCGGTTTTTGCGACCGACAGAAAATTAGATCAAAACCGTCAATAATTTATAGGAAGTAAGCCTAATAAAGTACAATTTTTTTTAAAGATTAAATTCAGTTCAGAAATATTCATGATGTGTTGGTAAATGACCACCATAGACACTGAAATAGGCATGCCATCTGTGAGGGTGCGTCACTCTGTACCTGTGCACTCTTCTTTAAGTGTATGCTTGGCATTTGATGCTTGACAATTTAGAAGTTTGATATTTACAAATATAAAAGAAGGAAAAGGGGAATTTGAAAATGGAATTGTTGCTCCGGTATTTTTCTAAAGGCTTTCTATGGTTTCAGAAAATAAAACATTTTGTTCCTCACCTAACCCTCACAATAAACATTTTGTTCCTCACCTAACCCTCACAATAAATATTTTGTTCCTCACCTGACCCTCACAATAAACATTTTGTTCCTCACCTAACCCTCACAATAAATATTTTGTTCCTCACCTGACCCTCACAATAAACATTTTATTTCTCACCTGACCCTCACTATCAACATTTCGTTCCTCACCTGACCCTCACAAAACATTTTGTTCCTCACCTGACCCTCATTATAAACATATTGTTCCTCACCTGACCCTCACTATAAACATATTGTTCCTCACCTGACCCTCACTATAAACATTTTGTTCCTCACCTGACCCTCACAATAAACATTTTGTTCCTCGCCTGACCCTCACTATAAACAGGTCAAACATTTTGTTCCTCACCTGACCCTTACTATATACAGGTCAAACATTTTGTTACTCACCTGACCCTTACTATATACAGGTCAAACATTTTGTTACTCACCTGACCCTCATTATAAACATTTTGTTCCTCGCCTGACCCTCACTATAAACATTTTGTTCCTCGCTTGACCCTCACTATAAACAGGTCAAACATTTTGTTCCTCACCTGACCCTTACTATATACAGGTCAAACATTTTGTTACTCACCTGACCCTCATTATAAGCATTTTGTTCCTCGCCTGACCCTTACTATAAACAGGTCAAATATTTTGTTCCTTACCTGACCCTGATTTTAAACAGGTCAAACATTTTGTTCCTGACCTGACCCTCACTATAAACAGGTCAAGGTTTGGAGTGGCGAGTCTTGCGTTCTCTAACATAACACATTTGTTAGCCCTAAATAGCTTTCAACATTCAGTCAACTGATGGAAAATATTGACGGTTTTATAAAAGTCAAAGAATATTATAATGTGATGCTTAGCATCTAAGTCTCTTTGCCTGTTTGTGGTAAACATAAATCTTTTAGTACAGAATCATTTCAACTTCTAACAAGTTCCGAGAATGCTCTTTGCAAAAAAAAAAAAATTCATTCGTGAAGCAGGAGTTGACTGCTAATCGAATACTTTGCAGCTTAGTTAAAGCGTGTCAAATTTGCTGCGTTAAAATTTTCGCTTATGCATGCATTTCATTCAAATGAGTACGATCCGATTATTGTCTAATGTTTTAATGATTGTAAATGTGTTGATTTGAAGTATGAATTTAATGAAGCGTTGGTGAGAGATCAGTTATTTGTGAATATATCGTATGCATGAAACTGACTTTACCCTGTTTACGGGGGTAACCTTTCATACAATTTGGCGGTAGTGTGCTCGAAATCATATCTAATATCGATTCAAAACAATTTAAACAATGAATTTACACGAGATGATGAATAGCTTTTCAGAACTGATGACAGTTGGCTTTAAGCATTTTGCATACTTTTGTCAACCAACTTAAAAATTTAAGAAAAATAAACCCACACATTCGAATAAAGCACATCTTCGCCGGAGAAATTTGAGTTCTCGTCGCTCACTTCTTAAGATGTATTTTCTCGACACCAGTAATTTCAAAGATATGTGGACATAAATCAGTACAGGGAGGCAGATAAGTTACTTCAGAATCGATTTATCGTTTAAAATTGTTCATTTTACGACTGTTTGAATTTTCACTGCATAAGCAGATCATTATGCTACTTATTATGCAAATATGCATGCATTGTAAAGCGATTTGTTCCAATGGTGTTTAATATGTTATTATGTTATGGGCTAGGGGCCAAAAGCAGACATTGTCATACATAAAAGATTTTTAGATATCCACCATACTTCACAAAATTACAGGGGCGAATCCAGAGGGAGGGGAAAGGGGGGGAGACCGCCCCATGAGATTTTTCCGATGATACGTTTTTACCATGAGATAATTCTTAACGACGGTTTATGTAAATTTTCTTCAATTGTATTTCAATTTTGGGCAATTTCTTTCAATCTCGTGCAATTTATTTATTTTTTCTTCTTCAATCTTCGGAAAATTTATATTATTTAAGGGAAATTTTCCTTCATTTTCATCAATTTTCGGTAATTCTTCTTCAATGTTTGGGGAATTTCCTTCATTCAGTCATTTTGGAGTCATTTTCTTTCGATTTTAATCTTTTTTTATCAGTTTCGGGGTCAATTTTTCTTCAATTTTCGGTAAGTTATTTTTAAATTTTAGGATATTTCTTTCAATTGGGGGGAAATTTCTTTAATTCTCAAACAAATTTCTTCAATTTTCGGAAAATTTCCTTCATTTTGGGTGCATTTTTTCTTCGATTTTCGGTAAATTTTCATCAATTTTCGGGAAATGTTGCCAAATTTTAAGAAATTTTCCAATGCTTTTCACAAAAATTCCTTCAATTTTCCGCTAATGATTTCCAAATCGAAAGAAAACCTTTCAGGGAGTACCTTTCTCTCTGCTCCCGCTTATAAGATTCTGCACCCTTGTCCTAATATTTTTCATTAATCATGACAAAACTGCTCATAAAACACGTTATCTTATCATCCAGTCATCACTGGTTTGATTTGGCTTGGCCCCCTGACATTTTATTCTGCCTCCGCCCCTGAAATTTTAGCACACTAGAATTTCCTCAAACTTTAATCAGCCATAAAAATTCATAGGCGTATTTAAGATTCATCAAGTTGGAAATAATGAGAAACTCGTTTTAAAAGTAATGATCAGTGGCAATGGGTAAATTTGTATACATGCAGAAATTTAATATTCTGGTTTGCATGTAAAATGATTGTTTAAAATTTCTGACTTCAAGGAAACAAAATATTAATGACAATTTATGGGCTTTCCGCAATTTACCTCACAACTTCAGTATACATTTGATAATTTGGAAAGCCTTCAGCCGGTAACCAATTAACTTCCTTTAAGCAGTCCGGTAGATACCCTCGATCGATGGTCTTGTTTCTCAAATAGCAGGCTGGTAAAACTTTGTTTAATTTGATACAAAAATTACACATTAGCTGCAAGAAACAATTGGAATATATAAGAAATGTATTATAAATATTTTTGAATACGAATTATTTTTTCCCAGTTAAAAAGTATATATATTTATATATATATATATATATATATATATATATATATATATATATATATATATATATATATATATATATATATA
>JAIGNY010000865.1:2505000-2532500 GCA_020152595.1 Chiridota heheva | reverse complement strand
GAAAAACCGATCTTCTTCTTCTTCTTTTTCTTCTTCTTCTTCTTCTTCTTCTTTTTCTTCTTCGAAATTTAAATCCGAAATTGTAATCATAGTTCCGAAGAGTAGGAAATCTTTTATCCAAATTTAAACGCCAATCCTCGCAATTTTGTTATTTAAAACTGATAATTAATTTGTGTTCAGTTTAAGTCAAAATCCGTAAAGCACCATTTTTTGATTTATTTTTTCACAAACACTCTTCAGAAAAATCGAAAATATTTTGATTATGCTTCGGAAAAACCGAAAAACGTAGATTGTAAGTTATATTGATAATCTTTATAGTGATCATTACATGATGACGCACATGATGGGGTAATCAATTTAAATGTAAATTGAAGCGTAATACTTTGACCAATTAAAAACCAATTTAAATAAAGAGAATATCCACCTTGAAGACGATAACATCATAAATGATGCGCAAAGCATATACATACAAAAAAGTGTTGTCATTTAGGTTGGTGACATGAAAACAAAGATGGTATACACCGTTTAAATCGATAATTCTTCGCGTATAATTCTGTGAAATATTGAATGTTTTGGTTTCTCTCAATGTTTCACGAATTTTCCCGGTTCGTTTAAACCTCAGTATTTTGGTAATTCCTAGGTTATATACCCATCACATTGCAAAAAAAGTGCAGTGCAGTCTAAAAGATTTACATAATCTGAACAGGAAGCGGCTGTAATTAGACTATCATGTTACTTGCAACAGCTCAGAAGGGGATAAAACTTTTTGACTGATAGTATAAGTACACCTTACAGAAGCTAGATTTGATGTACTCATTCGCTCTCACTTGTTTATGGACAAACAACATATCTAGCGCACTTTACAAGGCAAAATTAGACTTTAAAATATTCATCTTTTGAAGATGTCGTGCATAAAATTGTTTTTACACAATTTTAAACCCGAAATACATAGCTGAAATTGCTGAGAAGAGCTTACACGACCTTGTTTAAAAGCCTGAAATGAGAGGAAATTGACTGAAAAAGCTCTCGTTAAATGCTACTTTAAATGCAGGCGTGCAATCATAGCTATTTAGTTAAGTCGGTAATTGCCATCACGTAAATTTTATGTGATGACCTTGTGCACATTTTCTTGATGTTTCATACGATTGATATTGTAATATATGCATTTGATTACGGCGATAGATTTGTAATGCCTAAAACCACTTAAAAAAGCCAATTTAAAAAAGTATCTCATTATCGGTGTTATAATTTTCTTGTTGTTAAGTCTATTAGTTGTTTTCTACATTTTCCGCCCCGCAAGTACACGAAACATATATCTCGCTGATGCGAATTCTTGAATAATTTGCATTTTGATGCGCAAAAGTCTTAAGAGACGAAAGTATAGGTATTAGCAGGAAAAGTGAGGAATAAAAAAGAATTTCAGAAATCCGTAGAGGAGATTTTGATCGCCCTAGTGATTTGATTGTAATTTGTTGCATGTTCTGATATTTATGTGAAACCTACGAAAGAAACACCTCGGGCAAAGATGCCTCTTGAAGACGCAATTTATCTCTTCTGATGCTACAAGCGATCTATGTCAAGAGTTTGAAACCTTCTCTCCCACAACCTCTTAAGTCCTCGTTTAAAATTCCATTTTTTAAGTACCAAGACAATTACTCAAATTGATGGTGATCGAGATTGGTTTTCCGGACAATTTGTGTCTAGAGCTCATGTGAATGTGTTCGAGAGGTTAGCTTGAGTGGTAGTAATTTGGATAGCGAGAAGCATACGGGGTTCAATTTAGACTGTAATTAAGGATCTTAAAGCCCTTACTCTTCGCTGTACTCCATAGGTGTATTAAAGTGGTATATAGTCCTCGGATATGCAAAATGTGATATATCCCATTTAATCTTTTACCTGTGACTAAAGATAATAAGTAGTCTATGGAAACTGGGAAATATGGCACATTAACCCAATTAGAACAGATGCTTGGAGCGTTAAGAAATGAAGTGATTGCATGCGCGGGAAAGTGATCATGAAATGCATTTTATAGACTCTTCCCTTTAGCCGTTTCTTACAACCGAAATTTGAGAATATCATGTTCTAAACACGGGAATTTTGTAGTTTGTATTTCCAACGGTTCTTTCTCTGCGGTGAAATGTTTGAGTTTTATGGTAGTGTATATCAAAGTTTTAAACCTTTCAGTGTGTTTAGATGTCGATATTTTTGTCGATATAATCAGTAATATAACTATAATTAAATAGGAAATGACTTTTAATAATGTTTTTATAAATTGCTTAACAATAAAAAGGTTCCGTGACAAAATCGCATTTCCCACTTACTTTCGTATTTACCCCTCCTATGCATTTTCATAGCGCTTGAAATTTGTGTCTAGATAGGTAAAGCAGGTCTGTTAGAAGTTATCTTACAATTTTCTGACATATTTCTACATTTTTCATCTTTTACAGATAAGAACTCGCAGAACACTGTAGAGGTATTTCCATCTGACGTCAAAACTGTACCGGTTGGTCCAGTCCATTTTGCACGTTTTGTGCAATTATTTTTCTTTGCTTTAAACAAAAAATGAATTTCGGACAATTGGTTGTTACTATCAGATTTGTGACATCGGCACTAAAAGGGCATTCGCCCTTAATGGAACACTCTATAAAAAAAAAGATTAAAAAGGAATGTTTCAAGTCTGACCATGACATGGTCAACTATGTGCCGACCTAACTATGGTCAAAAATGAACAACAAATTTGATCATATGGTTCAATGTGACCATAAAATGATGAAATTTGACCCTATTATGGCCAAAATTGTTGTTCAACTTGACCATAGTCGTATCAGTGCATAGTCAACCATGCTTTGGTCAAATTTTACTATCCCTTTTTAAGAGTAAATGGGCGAGGAATATGCTACAAATTATTTGAACACCGTTCTCTTTTTTCGTTTCTTTCCAGATACATCGGAGCCATTATATATTCGATTTAAACATCTGTCCAAAAGACCCAAATCACCTAAAAGAAAATACAAGTGAGTTCAAACACTTGTAAAAAGTTCAATCTTAAGTTGATCATCAAGGGCTTTTAATAAGAGATCAGTTTTCGAGAGAACGTATAATGGTGAGTATTTCACACCTTTAAAATAAGGTGCAGGATTGCTAATCTACAAAAACATGCAGCCTGCCTAATTTGTGGAGGAAACGTATACCTTGGGTACAGGGGTGTAGGAAGTTTTCGAAATGTGTGTGTGTGGGGAAAGGAGGGGGGGTACGACCTCTCAGGGGGCACTTTTCAAGTTATATACATCTGCCCCCGAGTCTGTAGATATAATTAGTGAGCCCAAAATAACAAAGCAAAATGGGCACTTCATTTTTTAAGGGGTACTTTTGCGATATTCATTAAACCAGTTCTTGCACTTTCTTACCTTTAACAATAATTTGAGGAGGCCTCCGGTTCCCAAACATATGCTTGGCTACCGGGTAGAGTTGGTTTAAACCACGAAACATTTTGTCGTTGGGTTATTAAATCAAGCTAAGTCTAAATGTAGGGCTCTTGAAATTTATTTCTTCATTCAATTACGTCGCTTTGGTTTTGTTGCTTACAGATTTTAAATTATTTTTCTGTCTTTATTTGCTTTCAGCAAAAAAAATTATCTTCAAGATTGACCATAAAAGTATTTGCGTAACATGGGGCTATTTTGGTACCTATGGCTGTCTAAATTTTTTTAAATAGAGGGTGCCATTGAAATAAAAAAATTGGATTGAAAGATAAATTTGATCAACTTGTCGCTCATAACTAAAAAAATGTAATAGACACATGAACCAACTTGGTGGACGGGTACCCTGGTCCGGAACTTTTGTCTCCAAGGTTTTGGGTACAAAGGTCACAGGTCAAATGGGACAAATTTTTGGTGATGGCTGTATCTTTTGAAGGCATTACTTGGTATCTTTACTAATTGCATAGGTGGGTAGGGTTTGACATTCTAACAAAACTTTAAAATAATAGGTCAGAAGGTCATGGTCAAAGATCAAATAAGTGCTTATTGTGCAAAATTTTCCGGATTCTTAAACTTAAAAAGTACAAGACCAATACCAACCCTATGTTGTACCATGACACCTTGGTACATGCATTTGTGTCCCGTATAGACTGTGGGGTCAAAAGGTCAAAGATCACAGAGCTATTTACCTTTTTTTACCATTTCCCCTATAGCTATGAAATGGTAGGTGTGAAGTGAGTATGAATGGTGTCATACAGTAGGGTATGATAAATGAGACAAATTTTGGAAGTTATTTCAGTGATTAGGGTCAAAGTCAGAGGTCAAATATGTAATTGTAGGGGTAATTAAGTACTATTTTGTACATTTTTGCGGCATTATAAACTCAAAAATTACGAGACTTATACCAACTTTTTTTAGTACCATTGGTACATGAATTTGTGTCTTGTAGATTATGGGGTAAAAAGGTCAAAGGTCACAGAGCTATTGACCTTTTTTACAATTTCCCGCTTTAGTTATGGAATGGTAAGTGTGACGTGAGCATGAATGGTGTCATACAGTAGGGTACGTTACTGTGAAATTTTCAGGACTTATATTAGCAATTAGGGTCAAGGGTCAGAGGTCAAATATGTGATTTTAAGGCTTGTACTAATTTGTACATGTTTGCAGCGTTTTAAACTCAAAAGTACAAGACCTATACCAACTTTATGTTGTACCATGATACCTTGGTACATGAATTTGTGTCCCGTAGACACTGGGTTACAAGGTCAAAGGTCACAGAACTATTGCCCACTTTTCACCATTTCCTCATATAGTTATGAAACGGTAAGTGTGACGTGAGCATGAATGGTGTCATACAGTAGGGTACGATAAATGTGAAATTTTTTAGAAGTTATTTCAGTGATTAGGGACAAAATCAGAGTTCAAATCTGTGATTTTAGGGGTAATTATGTACTAATTTGTTATTTAAACTGAAGAAAGAACAAGACCTATACCAACCCTATGTTGTACCATGATACTTGGTACATGAAAGTGTCCCGTAGACTCTGGGGTCATAAGGTAAAACGTCACAGAGCTATTACCCACTTTCACTATTTCCCTCTATAGTTATAGAGTGGTAAGTATGACGTGAGCATGAATGGTGTTAAACAGTAGGGCACGGTAAATGTGCAAATTTTCAGATGTTGTTTGAGTGTAGGGTCAAGGGTCAGAGGTCAGGTATGTGATTTTAGGGGGTAATAAGGTACTACTTTGTTCCTTTTTGTGCCAACAGCCACAGAGCTATAGTGACCTTGTTAGCTATTTCCCTCGCTATGTTGTATGCTTAAGGTGATGAGATCAGCAACTCCACGGATTGCTTTCTTGTTTAAGTTTTAACTTAACAGTTTCGTGTCGCATGTCTATCCTGAAGAAGGGCTTAGGAAACCCGAAAATTGTGCATTTTAATCAATCTTTGTTAACGGAATTCGACATACCTTTCTTTTACTTTCTTCTGCATAATTTCGCATTACATTGATAGCTGCATAGACCATATATATATATATATATATATATATATATATATATATATATATATATATATATATATATATATATATATATATATATATATATAAAAATTGTTATATATATATATTTGCCCTCCGTATATATATATATATATATATATATATATATATATATATATATATATATATATATATATATATATATATATATATATATATATATATATATATATATATATATATATATATATATATATATGTATATATATATATATATATATATATATATATATATATATATATATATATATGTATATATATATATATATATATATATATATATATATATATATATATATATATATATATATATATATATATATATATATATATATATATATATATATATATATATATATATATATATATAGAATACTTAATGCAAATTGGTAACCTAGATCCCTCTACATATATTTATTTGCCCTCCGTATTTCATACAATTTTCCGTTTAAGTTGTCCCAAAGTTTGAGTACGTATACCTCACTCTTACTACACCGATGAAAATATGATCAAATATAAATATTGTATATATCCCTTTGACATGTCCTATACGAAGAATTTGACATTTACTCCAAGTTAAACAACTTTTGTTACAATTTACTTGTTTCTGTCATCTATAAACTAAAAGCACCGGTCTTCAAAACGAGTTCGCAAAATTATCCAAAAATAACCAAATATAAGAAGCGTTGCTCTGGATTCCTTTTGGAGAGGCACTTTATGTAGTACTTCAGTGAAATCGAAGAAACATTGCAGTCTTACAAGGAATATATTCATAAATTCATGGCTAAGTACTAGACTTATTTGAACTTCCCCGTTCTGTGCAATTATCAATCAGGGCAATTTTTGCCTTTTTTCAGAAGGCAAAATGAAAAGGATAAGTTAAATTTACTCACAGAAGCGTAAATAGGCCGTTGTTGTGAGTCAATCACGATGATGATATGTATTTTGATATACAGGTAAAGTTGTTTTTCGATAGCGGAGTACTCGGAATAACCTGTTCGCGATCTCGCTTCAAAAAGGTTATTAAAAGAGGCACGCAGTAGGGGGTAAATTGTCGAATGAAAAATATCAAAAGAAATCTCAACTGCAAAACAAATATACGTTGAGGTGTTTTTTCATACCTGCTCTTGTAAACATTCAACGGCATGCATAATTTAATCGAAGAAATTAACTTTAAAAATTCGTGCTTTTTTCGATATATGTTTAACTTTACCGGATGGGAAATTTAAAGCCATATATAGTGGATGAGATGCTAAAATATGCGAGAAATTAGAAAAGTGCGATAACATTATCGTCCTCGAGGTCATCATCATCATCATCGTCGTCATCATCATCATCATCATCATCATCATCATCATCATCATCATCATCATCATCATCATCATCATCATCATCATCATCATCATCATCGTCACCATCGTCACCATCGTCATCGTCGTCATCGTCGTCATCGTCGTCATCGTCGTCATTGTCGTCACCATCGTCGTCGTCGTCATCATCATCATCATCATCATCATCATCATCATCACCATCATCATCATCATCTTCATCATCATCATCATCATCATCATCATCATCATCATCATCATCATCATCATCATCATCATCATCATCATCACCGCCACCACCACCACCACCACTATCGTCGTCGTCGTCGTCATCATCATCATCATCATTATCATCATCGTCGTCACCACCACCACTACCACCATCACCACCATCGTCGTCATCATCATCATCATCGTCGTCATCATCATCGTCGTAGTCGTCACGACCACCACTACCACCACCACCACTATCATCATTATCATTATCATCATTATTATCATTATCATCATCACCACCACCACCATCATCATCACCACCACCACCACCATCATCATCATCATTATCAGTATCATATTATCGTCGTCTTCATATATCTTGGAAAAATTGTTTATCACCATTATTGTACCTACATGGAGTTCATTTAAAGATTAGTCCTTGATTCCAAAACGTTTTCATTGTTGTTACAGCTGCAATTACCTGTTATTAGGCTTAACCTTTTTACACTAATCTGTAATCTAGTATTTTCATATTTCTTACAGCTACAATTATGCATTTTTACATATTCTTATCAAAATCATTTTGATCATTGTTATACTGACTGTGACTACTAAATAATTATCTGTTTGTCCTAAACTAAATTCAAATATTTTTCATCAGTGTTTCTATATACTCGCATTGCCGGATTTGTATTATATCATATACGTTATTTCTATTAACATTGCAGCTCCGTTGTAAACTTAGCTGTTTAAACTTCATCAAATACAATATATCTCCCTCCTCTATATACGATAATATATAATATGATAATATATAATATGATACTATAATTGATAATTAACTATATTATATATAATATGATACTATAATTGATAATTAACTATATAATATATTATACGATAAATATAATATGACACTGTAATTCATCTGATGATTCAACATTACATCCATATCTTATGCACTTTGATTGTTATAGTAAAATTATGACTACTTTTATTGTTGCTGTTATCATTATTCTTCTTTTAAAAGACATGAATTTCATCACGTTTACATTATTGCTGCTGCTTTACCGTTATCTGTTTTGCAAATTCTTATCAGTATCATTGTCATAGTAGTTATTACCATAATTATCTGTTCATCATAAAGTTTATGCAAAACAGTTATTGTTACTAATACATTTTTTTCTTGCAATATATTAAGTTCAACATGTGTTGTTCGTTAAGCTTTTACTAAAATCATCTTTGATTCTATCTATAAGCTACCAAGAGGTTTTAGAAGAAAATGATTGATTTGGAATATTTTCTTTATAACAATTGCTGCAATCGTCTTCTTTTCTTTTTTTTGTAATCTAATCAAAGTCATTTTGCATTTTACTATACTATACATTCATTCCTTATTCTGAATCAAAATTCAAGCAATCTTTATATATATGTTATCTTATATTATCTGATTGTTCTATTTTACATGCACAACATTATCACTACTAAAATCATCTATTTTTCTATATAACAATCCATACCAATAATATTAGGTGCCTATTTGTTTTTTATCAGTTATTTAACATACCGTATTGTCGTTTTTATCAGTTTAACAAATTAGTGCGTCAGTTGAACCCAAATCATTTAAGGTTACCAAGTTATCGTGTCAACGTGGAGATGACCACTCAACACAGTTCAACGCTTCTGATTTGTCAAAAGTTTATACACAATACCAATCAATAGCCGCATGGGAAGTTACGTCAGTAAAGTACGTATCAGCAATATTCTGGGGAGGAGAGCACACTTTTATAGTTGCAACATTGAATAATCTGATACGAATCCAAATTTTTCTCATAGTTATTGTCACAAATACAAGCCTTTCTATTTTTGCAATGTCATTTTTTTTCTTTTTCTGATGAGTCAAAAAATGACAAATCACATATGTAACATGTCAACATGTATAATGAAAATTCGTCTCCAACTAGTATGCCATAACTCTAAAAATGAAAAAGTGTTTTTCTTCTAAAATGCTTAAATTTCTACCCAACGTTTTAAAGTATTTCTATCAAATTATTCAACTGGAGCTATCTAGACGTCCATAGACCTTTAAAATATGATATATTACTGCAGTCATGTGAGGCTATATATATATATATATATATATATATATATATATATATATATATATATATATATATATATATATATATATATATATATATATATATATATATATATATATATATATATATATATATATATATATATATATATATATATATATATATATATATATATATATATATATATATATATATATATATATATATATATATATATATATATATATATATATATATATATATATATATATATATATATATATATATCATACGCGTCATTATCAATTTCGTTTCGAAACTTCTCCTTGCCTATAGCATATGCATTCTACAGCAGCGTTCTACATTATCTCCGTTTAAAGTCCTTTTTTTTCTCACCCTTAATTTGTCTTTCAAACTCCTTCATAAATTTCATCGAATTTAAAAGATTTCAAAAAATAGTTCGAAAACGAAATCGTGATTGAAAGTCACAAGTACCTGTGTTTGCATGTCCGCGGAGAGCCTGCAACGATTTGTATGGGAGCAATTAATGGGAAAAATCACGGCACCCCATAAACAAGGTCCGTCGGGAGAGGTTAAGAAGGGCTAAGAGCTCGTATAATGATCTACTTAGCGTTAACGATGCTCAAAGTACCAGGTCTGGTTTTGTTCGATGCTGACAATAAATGGATGAACATGACGTTTTTCGCCGCTTATGACTGACATTGAGGACTTGAGTCGCATCTTAATTCAGAGTAAAAGTTGTAGTTATTCCCTAAGCGAATAACAAACTGCATTTTGGAATTACCTAATTGCTTTAAAAACAGAAGATTTGTTCTTTGTTAGAGAATTGAAAAGAAATTCTTCTGACAGCAATTCGGTGGTAAAAGGTTCCTTCAGTAATGAAATACAAATATTCATGCATTCACAGTGTACAACGAAGGCAAAATGCGGTATTTATTTCTAATTAAAAGTGTTTATTAATGCAGAGGTTAGAAATTTCCAATTTTTAACCTGTCTGGAAATACCCATGCTTATTGTCCTGCTTTAGTAGGAACGTTTCTGAAATTTCACAAGACGAAGTAGAAAGGGGTCAATGTTCTTCAGCAAAGTTAAGCCTATAGACCGTTTCAAATCTTAACTGGCAATTTCCGTAAAACTAATTTTAATGATGTCACATGGCCGATATCCACGTGTCCATAATCAACCGATCGTATACTGGGGGAATCTTATTGACCAATCAAATACTGCGGGAATCTTGGCCATCTGCACAATTCACGCACAGTATGGGCAGATGGGACCAAGCGTATGAAGAAAAGAAAACAAGTTTTGAAGCGCACGTATCATACGTGCGTTATGCATGAAAGTAATACGCGCGTATTGCTTCTTACAATTTTGTCCTCAAAACTGCACTTGATTGGTTGGGAAATAAAGGAATATTTCCCCCAAGAGTTAGTTAATTGGTCGAAGTTCTAAGAATTCGTTCGGCTAAATTAGCTTTGAAAAGGTCTGTAAAACGTGACTCTAATTCAACTGGAAGGCATTTTGCAGAGAAGAGTGTCAGAATTATAATAGGCCTGGGCAACAAAAACAAGCAAATGTAAACCATTAACATATCTTTAAAAAAAAAACGTTTAATACCTACAAAATTGCATTTGGGGTCGGTAACGGAATACAGACTGCGGAATTGCCCCAAGGTAACTCTAGAGGTATTTTTACAATTTCCGAAGTTTTTCTTCAAATGTCCGACTTTTCCCTCAAAATTTGTAAAGGTTTTTCTCAAAATATCCAAAGGTTTTGCTTAAAATATTTAAAGTTTTTTATTGAAATGTACGGGTTTTGGGGGGTGGGGTGGGGGAGAGGGAAGGAGAGGGATGGTGTAATATCACAACTGATCTGCTCGCACTCATTTCTACACAAATCTATATATTTTTGGACATTTGCTTCGCCATTTTGTTTCTTTGATTATCCTATTTCATATGATAAGAATGTGCTTGGCAACTAATAATACGTACTAAATAATATTAATTGATTACAAATAAATTTCCGAATGAGCATGCACAACATGAAGATATCTTCGTCCAACACAATATTTGAACACCATGAACATAATTTGATGTTTGAATTATCAAATTTAATTCTAAATTTGGTATTGAAGTTGACCGAAGAGTTTTTTTTTTTCTTCTTCAAACCGTCCACAAATGAAGCTGAAAGTTTAATTGTTTAATTTATCAGTCAATCATCAGGGGTGTCGGAAGGAACTCGGGGCAAGGGGCAGAAAATCAGGTGAGTGCTTTTTTTGACAGTAATTCAGGGATACCTTTGATTTAAAAAAAGGTGCACTTTTGTCAGTTTTCGAAAAAGTGCCGTCTTGCCCCGGTTCATATGGTTTGAGCATAAGCAGGATTTGGGAGAGCGAGGGTACTTTTTCCGTCCCCTACTTTTTTTCCAAGTGTAGACTTTTTGTATGGTGATTTTTTTTTGTATCTTACCCTTATTTTTGTGGTTTTCCCTCACTTCCCCCTCCCACTTCTGACTTTTCTCCAAACTTTCGATAGGCAAATTCCGCCTATGGGTTTGTGATTCGGGAGCCAGGATCAATGTTGGCAATTGCTCATCGGGCGAATAGTTAAAAGGCATACTTTGGAAAATTATTAGGGGCATACTCCCCCCCCCCTACACACACACACCCAGTCCACCACGGCCCTCGGTGTCGGGCCCCTGGTAAACGACGTACTTTCATTGTGTCAAATAAATACTAAATGTTTCTTACATCTTCAATGTACTATGTAGGATTTGTAAGTGAGTTAATTTTCTATTTGTTTTCAAGCTTCAAGAATGATCTTTGATTTCATATAACTTTCAAAATGGCACCTCCAGTTCCGGTGCGCCCTCAAAATTCAAAAGGGGACTTCCTGCCCCCGTCCACCCCCAACTTTCAACAAGGCACCTCCTGCCCCCTTCCTCTATGACAAGGGCCAGTCGTCCCTCTTGCCCCCGTTGTTCCGACATCGCTACCAATAAGCCTACCAATTCGGTCACATAACTCTTCTGGTTTCTAGATTTAAATTTGAATTTTACAATTATACATCATCGTTTTAATGAAATGTTTAAAAAATATACTCTTCAAATTGTTCTGATTTAAATGGAACAAAGAACACTGATATAGAAAGTCGTTTTGATTAAGTCATTATGTACACATTAACATTGATTAATTTGCGCAATACCAACAGTTGCCAGTTTCTCTGTGCAAATGTTATATCAAGATTGATATAAAAAAATATTGTAAACAATCTTTTATTTCCTTTATATATTTTTTTCATATTTCATTATTCCTACATTTTGACATATGTTACCGGTTAAACAAATCCATTACTTTAGCAGCATAACCGTCCATTGCATTTACATCTTTATTTGATAACAAAATTATCAGTAATGTTTTTTGCTCCTTTATGTCATTCTTAATAATTCAAACAATTGATAAAAATTTACCGAAAACATAATAATCATGGTTTCAAAATTTAGACCAGACGCATAGATTTTTGAAAGTATATAATTCCTGAAAGGCTTTATTTAAATCTTTTGTAAGTAAAAGTCGAAATATATCAAATGAAATTAACTAGGTTTGACCGTTTGATAGACGCATCCCATTTTATTCATTTTAAAGACGCTCGCTAACGATACACCCAATGATTACATCAATTCCTCTAATGTTCCCTTATGGATTGAGATAAGTGCTTTTCCTCCGCGACAAATTAGATCCTAACTGCGTTAAATAGCAAGTATATTACCGAACTCTTTCATCAAATCCCACGGAAAACAACCTAGCACACATTGATTAGCTTTTATCCGTGACAAACATCAGAAATTAAAGTTGATCAATTGAGGAACGAAGGGAGTTATTTTTTCTAAACAATAAAACTTTATAAATTTAACAGTCTCTAAGAATCGAGATTCTAAAGCCCGTAGAAAGAATATTTAGGCGATAAATTAGGAAAGAAGACAGCTCCGTCCCATAACTACGCAATCGGGCTAACATCAACGGATCGTACACCAAATTCATCTTGACTAGAGTATTTCACTTGTCAACTAACTGCTCGTAAAACTTGGGCAATTAGGCCTGATCACGAGTGTTCATTAATTGATGATTCTGTTTAGGGTTTTTTCTGCCAAATCTTTTTTCTTCAATCACTTAACACTAACCACTCAATAACTTCCACCAAACGACAACTCTTAAAATAGATTTGATAATAGAGTAAAAGCCCTATTTTCTGTGGAACATATCTTCGTATCTCACAGGGTTTTTAACTGTGGTCTTAACAACCACATGGCATGACACTTATACACCAGAGCACTTAATGTATTCAATATTCATCCGCCCTCTTGGGAGACCTATAAAATTTCGGCTAGTTAATGTAGCCTGGTACTTACTCTTAATGGGGTCTGAGCTTCAACTTGCTCTTACAAGCCGCAGTGACAGTGGCATGTGATTTATATCCCTTTGGATTGCCGTTTTAGTGTATCTCTTTACTCTCATGTGTAATTTCACCTAAATTAAATCTGATAGCGTACCATTTAAACCGAGAGTTATGAGCAGTTCCCTCATAAAGATTGATGTCTCACTTTGCTTAAAGTGACCGAATCATTTACTGAGGTACATAGGACCTATCAGGGAAAACGTGTAAATTACCTTAACCGCGAAAATGATGCCATAGTTAATAACGGCGGCAAAACGACTTATAAGGGGCACATCACTGATAATTAGGGGTTGAGTTAAGTAGAAAGCATTCCATTTCGACTGTGACATTCTAAAGACATATACAGGTATCTTGATAACGGATTTTATGAGCTAACCTTTTCTTTTAATAATAGCTTAATGATTTCGTTCGAGGCTCCTGCAGAAACTATTAGACATAAGTGGGGACAATAAGAGTAGATAAGAATAACAGTCGAAGTGGCAAGAAACTGACAGTGCATCAACTTAAGACACAGACGGGAACTATTTGAGAAGTTATTGCCAAGGAGTTTTGAAGTAATTAAAACTAAACAAATGGAGTGCCAATGTCAGTGCTCGATGATGATGACGTTATCGACACCAGGTCACAGAGCACACGGATGACGCATTCAAAATCTTTCAGCTCCCAGATAAATCGTGTCATAGGTTACAAAGATTACGCCAGATGCCATGTTGACTTAACACCAACAAATCACACCATCGTTAAAACCTGATTTTCTGTTGACATCGATTTTATTCTGTTTGTGCGCATGACCTCTGTCAAAAATGGTCGTAACATTTACAAAATGTTTTCGGATCCTCTATTCATACCCCCCCCCCCCTCCCACCCCCAACCCCATACACACAATGACACACACACACGCATGTGCGTTGGTATTTCTATACTAACGAGGACCTGAACCTGAAAATACATTGATCAACAGAAGAATTTAAGCACGACAGAAGGACCTTATGGAATGTCGGATTCCCTAATGAATATAATGCACGTTTACCTCCAGCACCCTCACCCCCTCACAAACACAAACACCAACAAATCACACCATCGTTAAAACCTGATTTTCTGTTAACATCGATTTTATTCTGCTTGTGCGCATGACCTCTGTCGAAAATGGTCGTAACATTTACAAAATGTTCTCGGATCCTCTATTCATACCGCCCCCTCCCGATACACACAGTGACACACACACACGCATGTGTGTTGGTATTTCTAACGAGGACCTGAACCTGAAAATACATTGATCAACAGAAGAATTTAAGCACGACAGAAGGACCTTATGGAATGTCGGATTCTAATGAATATAATGCACGTTTACCTCCAGCACCTCACCCCCTCACAAACACAAACACCAACAAATCACACCATCGTTAAAACCTGATTTTCTGTTAACATCGATTTTATTCTGCTTGTGCGCATGACCTCTGTCGAAAATGGTCGTAACATTTACAAAATGTTCTCGATCCTCTATTCATACCGCCCCCTCCCGATACACACAGTGACACACACACACGTATGTGCGTTGATATTTCTATACTAACGTAGACCTAAACCTGAAAATACATTGATCAACAGAAGAATTTAAGCACGACAGAAGGACCTTATGGAATGTCGGATTCCCTAATGAATATAATGCACGTTTACCTCCAGCACCCCACCCCCTCACAAACACAAACACCAACAAATCACACCATCGTTGAAACCTGATTTTCTGTTAACATCGATTTTATTCTGCTTGTGCGCATGACCTCTGTCGAAAATGGTCGTAACATTTACAAAATGTTCTCGGATCCTCTATTCATACCGCCCCCTCCCGATACACACAGTGACACACACACACGTATGTGCGTTGATATTTCTATACTAACGAGGACCTAAACCTGAAAATACATTGATCAACAGAGGACTTCAAGCACGACAGAAGGACCTTATGGAATGTCAGATTCCTCAATGAATATAATGCACGTTTACCTCCAGAACCCCCGCCCTCCCTCATCCTCCTTCCTCCATCTTCCTCACAAACACACCGTACCAGGCCTCCAAATTCACAAAAACTCAGAATGTAATACTTTTTTCGGTGGCCTTGTGTACCTGTGCATTAACCTTTAATTGCCTTTATAGTAGGAATGCCCATGTTAGATCACTGAGAGGAAGACTCACCTGCTCACGAGAACTATTAACGAAACCAATTGGTGAAAAACAGGTTTTTAATCTTGTCAGAATTGCCTTGTCCGTTTGTGAGTTATTGTATTTTAAAGATTTTACAAGTCTATTGAAAAGTAACCTTGCAGTGTAAAGTGTGATATCATAAATGCAGAAGACATACATAAATTTATGTATTTCTAAGAAAATTAATTGCACGTTTCTACATTAATGATTGCAAACTTTTTTGATGAAATAATTGAGATATGGTATAGCATACAGTTTGCAAAAACAATCGTTGCCAATCTGATCATGTAGGCTACCGTACACTTTTTGTTGAAGATATTAACGAATTATCTTGAATTTGCAATACAGCCGTCTTGAATTCTCCCAAACTGACAATAATAACTTTAGATGGCGCAATGTGTTTTTGAATTCCGCCCTTTTCCTCAATCACAACAATCATTAAACAATTAATGGAATACAAGCCTACATGGTTTTCCGTATTTATTTGAGTGATTAGGCGATCCTGAAAACTGTTTGTACTTAAAACATGCAAGCCTCTTATTTATTTCAATGAGAAAGTTAAATGTCTCAGTTTTCAAAGCAAGATTTTCAAATTTGGCTGCCTATCATGTACGACTTCAGTCAGCGCGGTATCATCTCACACCCATTTAACGCAAAGAGCGAAGGAAAGCCGATTTAAAGGCAGCCTTTAAAATCACCACTTTGCGGCGGTGAGTGTTTAATGCAACTGTCAGCCTGGGAAATTGATGCCAACCGGAACTAAGGCATTTCGCGGGCTTTTAAGCTTAACTTTCACTTGGTTTTGAATTGCTTTACAGTAAGACATTTAGCAATTCATTATAGTTTCTTGAGTCTTTAAGTGGTGGAATTTTTTCCAGCAGAAATATGCATAATAATGACATCGGTAAGTGGAGCCTGCGTTAAGTTATATCTATTGAGAAAGGTTAGGTTTATCAGAAGGCAGAAACCGATTTTTTCTTTACAATCTTGACGGTAAGAATCCATCAAAGCAAATTCATTTGATAATTGCTGGAAGGAAAGAAACTAACTGAATTTTCTCTTGGAAGTTAAGGAACGAACATTGGAGGAAAATTCACAAGGTTTTAGCAGATAAATTTTTTCATTGAAGCTGACTAATAGATTTTCTAATGCCTCATTAACTTGGTTTGGATTCAATGATATTCCTAAAAATACATACATAATGATTATGTTCCTTAAAACCAGTTTTAATGTTCATTGCTAATATGTCATGATAATGATAATGCTGCATGCTGCTGATGATGGTGATGTTCATAAAATGATGATGATGATGATGATGATGATGACAACAACAACAATAATACAAATAATAATAATAATTCAAAATAATAATAATGACGATGACGATAATAATAATAATGATGATAATAATAATAATAATAATAATAATAATAATAATAATAATAATAATAATAATAATAATAATAATAATAATAATAATAATAATAATAATAATAATAATAATAATAATAATAATAATAATAATAATAATAATAATAATAATAATAATAATAATAATAATAATAATAATAATAATAATAATAATAATAATAATAATAATAATAATAATGATAAGATTACTTTAATAATATTTTCAAAAAGTAAGTCTTAATAACTCATGATGAGATTGACCAATTAGCATGAAATTTGGAGAACAAATTAGATTGTCAGAAACTAAACACATAATTTTTATGAGTAGCAATAAACCGCACGGTTAGACTTTTATGCAGTCGTCAAATTTTTGCCAAAATTCAGCATGCTGTAATTGGAAAGTGGAGGAGGAATTTAGAATATAAACCTAATTCTCGGAAGAAGAATTAATTGATCTCAGCTTTGAGTCAATGTTTTGACATTTTTTATGCTTAGATTAGACGTTATTTAGGAAAAACCTTACTGGTACTTATAGAATGTTTATTTTAACACAGGTAATTCAACAGTAAAACTCTTATAGAGCACACTGGAATTCAATTACAAATTTGTTCTTACCTCTGCCAATAATTTGACTGTTGTAATATTTTCTTCGGGACTTTGACTAACAAAATGCTACCAATTTTGAAAAATACAAGCTTCTTCTTGTAGTGACTGCAGCAAACTCTAAACCTCCGGCAAGAAATGGCTTTCATTTTTTAAGACATCCTCCCCATTCATAAACCTGACATTGTTCTATGAATATTATGTTATCATTTCTTTTTCTTGCTTTCTTCTATTCCATAAGAGTTGTTATAATATATTATATTTACACAGAGTGATAAGCAAGCAATAGTTTGAGAAAATAGAAAGAAAAAAAAAATATTGTGTTGGTGTAGAAGTTTACTCAGAGGAAGGAAGTGTACACAATAGGAAGTTTGATAACGAACCAAACCGTAACACCATAGTTACCACAATATTCTTATCGTATGTTGTAACGTTAGGCTGCTTGCGGACGGGCGACCGTCTGGCCGGGTCGCAATTTCTTTTTCTCCTGTAGGCTAGATAAGCAATGACAAATTTATTGACCAATCAGATCATAGTATTACTTTCAACTTGTTGCTACGATGGTTTCATGAATATTCATTAAGTTTAAGCACTTGGCTAAAACTTCGTATGCACCAATTCGAAGCTCCTCATTTGTATATGCTTAGGCGTATATATGTAAGAGAAACTTTGCAGTTCAGAATGCGTAATGTCTGGTAAGTAGTTTTGTTCTCTTTAAGAACCTCCGACACAAGGTCCTTACTCTCTCGTAATCAGGTAATGCGCAATTTTTAAAGAACTAAGCTCAAGGTTAGCAGTCTAAAACGTGTGGGAGCGTGTCATCGCGGACGTGGAAAATAATACTAAATGGTAACCAGTTGTAACTATTTGCTAGAAAATAAACAGATGAATGAAACTTTCGCCACTCTCAATGCTCTCTGAGAGAACGAACCTAGTCGAATGATCGATCGTACACGTTGTGTATGCATATGCGACAATTAACGTAACTCGTCTCTACTAAAAAATGAATATTCATATTTATATCCGTACACTAAATAAACATGAATAATCATGTTTTCAACTTTCTATCTGCGCACCTGAATGGTCAATAGACCTAATCCACCAAACGCAAAATGACGTCATCCGGCGGCAATTTTGTAAACAAGCCAAATTTTGGTAGGCAAAGCGCAGCACAGCGCAAACAACCAGATCGTACATCAAGTCAACAGAAAACGTGAAAAAAAGTAGATTCTGAGTGATTGATCTAAAGCAAATTTTGCCTCTAAAAAGCTTTTCGACGTACCGAAAATCGTACATAATTAAACAAAAAGAACTGTTTTTTCTTTTCTTTTGGAAATTAATTTGGCGTCAAAACTAGAACTTTAACTCAATTCTTACGAGGCCTATATGGACTTAGCCCTAACGTTAGGAGAACTTAAAAGTCAACGAGCTTTACAACGCCGAACTTCATCTTCATTAGGCTTAGTCTTTTAGTCTTAATGAGGCTAACTGTAACATTATTGTATCGCAGTTTTGCTGAAGAAAAAAAAACGCTTTTTAATTTAAAAGAACGAGGAATATATTTCGTCCTTAGTAGACTTCGACTGAATCCTCTTCAAAGGCCTAGGGGCCTACAGTAATTCAATTTGTGCATGGCGTAAGAAGATTTAGTCCAATGTGAACACAAATTTAACGCCTACTATCAAAGGCTACAATTTGGAAGTTAGGGCATTAGGGTCAATAGATTTAGCCCTTGAAGTAAGACAAATGTTCATACTAACTCTTCAGCAAACGTTTTGGTCACTACGTGATTTGCATGAAGATTCTGCATGAAGATTCGTGTTACAACACAATGCAAATACAGTAGCCTACTGCATTGTTGGCCCTTCAGTTAACATATGAAAGCTTAACTTAAGGTTTTTTTTTTTTTTTTTTGCACGATACTAACTGTCGCTCTTTGTCTACATGTATCTCTTTAACATTTTTTATGTTACCTTGTAGCCCACTGTATACTTTTTTAATTCTAAAATTGATTTTTAGGATTGTCTACTGACCTTTATAAGTTATAACACGAAAGTTACAGTACAGGCAAAGAGCATAGATATCTGACTGCCTGAGAAACAGTGACATTTCCTGGTATTGAAATTCCCAGCTTTAACTTTGTATTGACCAACCACATTTGGGATGCAATTATATTATGTTTCAACTAAGAAGTTCGTATATAATATTTAGTAATTAATGTTGTGTTGTAAAGTTTAGACCAATCAATCAAAATAGGCCTTCATGATGTACACATGTTGGCAATGGGTGGCAAAGGCCATTTTATTAGGAATAAGAGTAAGACCAGTAGTTTTTCCAACTACTGTTCATTGGGAACAACTTTGCCAATTTCCTGCCAGGATTGAGAATGATGGTCAAATTTTATCCCTAAAAAGTAAATAATAGATTATTTATATGTGATAAAAAAACTGTTTAGTATTAATAATGATAATAATACATTTATATAGCGCAAAAATCTGCAAGCATTCTAATGCGCTTCACAGTACGATAAAACTAAACAAATGCAATACGAAAAAAGTACATTTTTGACTTAGACTTGAACTAAGATTGTGAACTGAACGAATAGAGGCAGGCAGTTTATTCCAAAGGGATGGACCTGCATACCTATTGCTGTGAACGGGGCTAATGTGATCAGAAAGATAACACTTTATGTAGGGATTTAAAAACAAAAACAAGAAGTTTAAATTTAATACGAAATTCAACTGGAAGCCAGTGAAGGGAGCTAACAAGGACTTTTGAGGGGGCATTGTAGCAATTAACAACTATTTTGGCAGCATTATTCTGGATGCGTTGGAGCCTTTTAATAAGATTATTTGGAATATTGTGAAATAAACTGTTACAGTAATCTAAATGGCTATGGATGAATGCATGAACTAACGTATGCATGGCTGTCTGGGACATATGTTTCTTGATCTTTTTTAAAGATTATATAAGTAGTAATAGCCAGTCTTGCAAATTTTCTCAATATGTTCTTCCATTTTCATATGTTCATCAAAAATAATTCCTAAATTCCGAACCTGCTTAGAAGCAGTGACATTAACAGAACCAATTTTAATAGAATTGATATTTATTTTAGATAATCTTTGAGGTAGTACCGAGGATAATTAATTCAGTTTTAGTGTCATCACTTTTTAATTTGTGCCACCATCCAATCACGAATATCAGCAATACATTTTACTTGTTGAGAAATGGCAAGTAATTCATTGGTCTTGTCACTGGGTTTAAAAACATGAATTAGTTGTGTATCATCCGCATAAGAGAAACCTGAGACAGGATGGTTTTGGATGACAGAAAAAAAGTGAGCTGGTGTAGAGAGTAAAGCACAGGGGTCCAAGGCACGACCCCTGAGGCACATAATGCTTAAGATAAAGAGAGATGGCAGGTGAAAGTCTCAAATCTACCATGCTAATTTTATAATGCATGCATTTATTTCATTAGAAAAAGTGTTTACGTTTGCACCAGGCTTTCTAAAAAGTTATTCAAGAAAATTATGATTTTCTCCTTTGATAATATTTCATGAAAATAGAGCTTTACAGGTACTAACACATAAGTATATTAATATTCTGATATGTGACTTCTTACATAAATAATTTTTCTGTAAGTTTTTCACATTTTTTATGAAAATTTAGTCAGACTTCCATGCCCAAAGTTGAGTGAGTGAATTCTTAGTGAAGGCGAAGGAAGAGTATGCATATTTGTGCAGTGTTTATATGCATTACAAATTTCATACACTATAATTCAACACAGCATACAAAACTGTACATAAACATATACACTATCAACTGAGTTGCCTAACAGCATGAACAGGTAATCTAAGCAGAAGAAAAAAATCACATTTGGATAATCATTTATAGTCTGAGAATATGATGGGATGAATAGGCCATGTCTATTTATTTCGCTCATCTTCATACAGGATAGGCTATTCAGCTGACAGTTGGGTGAGATGAGGCCTTGTTTACAATAAAATAAGAAATATAAAATCAAACTTGACAGAAAAGATTGAAGAAAAAGAGGCAAATATATCAAAAGTAACAATTAAACCATACATTTACATTTATGATAAAAACTGAGACATCAAGATGTTCATTTTCCAAGTTTGTATGGCAGTAGGCCTACTATGCAGCTATGTGCGTATATGAACATAGATCCCAGGGGTCTGCTAGGGCCATTCTGCAGTCTGCTTGATGTTTAATGTAATTTCTGTGGTGGAAAACATACATGTAGGCCTAGCTTGGTGAATATATCAGCAGGTAATATTTGCAGTCATTCAAATCATCAATTTCGCTTTTTGTGATTTTAATAATGATTTCAAAATCATGAATATTAAACTGTTTAAAAAGTAAAGCAATTCTTGGCATTTAAATCTATTATTTTTTGCCATCCTACATAAGTATGAGCTTATATCATTCAAAATAGTGCAAAAATAAATATAATTTTAGTCAGTTGACTGCTTAGTTGAGAAAATACAAACAAGAAGTCTACCCATACTAAATATTATATATATTTACCAATCCTAGAGAAAAATCTTATATAAAATTCACATCTAGTTAATGATTCAAATTATCAAGTAGTCTAGGCAGCCGCATCTGGCTGTAAAAATAGGCCCATATATCAGTATATGCAGATTTTTGCTGATTCTATTCATACTCGGATTTACGGTTTATATTTTTTTAAATCATTTTAATTGAATTACAATCGCCAAAAGACAGTGAATTTTTCACAGCGATTAATGATATATTTTTGTCGGATCTATATTTTCATGCGTGAATGCTTATGCCGTATGGCCTTTGATAAAAGCTTGTGCAAAGTTCAAGTTGGGGCTTTGTCATTTGTTTGCTTGAGAAACAAACACATTTCCAGTTAAAATCACAACCACCTGTGCCACCATTTAGTTGCGTACAAATAATTGACCAATTTGAAGCGTTATGTACAACATTAATAATAAAATAGGTCAGAATAACCTATTTTACACTGATTTACCTATAATCAACCAGCTGCAGCACAATATGCGTAGCTTGCGTACTTACAGTTTACCCGCACTAGTGCCTACCAATTTGCCAGCGATTGTAAAGTTCCCGGATGATAAACAACTTTTGGATTAGGTCAAACACATTTCCAGTTAAAATCACAACCACCTATGCCACCACTTAGTTGCGTACAAATAATTGACCAACTTGAAGCGTTATGTACAACATTAATAATGAAATAGGTCAGAATAACCCATTTTACACTGATTTACCGATAATCAACCAGCTGCAGCACGATATGCGTAGTTTGCATACTTACAGTTTACCCGCACTAGTGCCTACCAATTTGCCAGCGTTTGTAAAGTTCCCGGATGATAAACAACTTTTGGATTTGGTCCAAATTTGCCATTGCTTATCTAGCCTAGGAAAAAGATAAATCGCGGCCGGCCGGCCGGGTCTTTAGGTCTTGAAGTTAACACCGTCTAACGCTTACGTAAAATTATCGCCTACTTTTGTTTTTTGAGGCCCCGCATTCTCGAGGTTGGAGAGACGTAGCCGGGTACGGGCTCTGTACGGTTTTGCTAAGTTAGAGGGGAAACTTTAACATTACAGTCAATGGGATATTTTGTATGAATACTTGTGTCGCCCTTAGCCAGTCAACGAAAATTAATGGTACTCATATATGTTGGAAACTATTATCTAATACACAACATTTGTGAAGAAAATTCAATTTTGTCCAGTATTTGTTAAAAAACGACAAAAAATAGGTTTTTCTCCCATTGACTGCAATAATAACTGACTGTTTGTTTTCTTCTTTGACTGAAGTTTGAGATTGTCAGAATAGCATTGTTACGTCGCCGTGCACCACAACATGCATGACGATTAAAATTTGGCGTAAACCGCATCATTAGTTACGCCTACATACAATGTGACTAACGAGTAAAGTTAGGCCTAGCGTTAAAGCCTAACGAACGTTAAACTTGAGCCAAAGTAAGGTACCGTACCACCGATATTAACGCAGAAAACCTGTATAAAACTTCCTCCGAAAATCGCTCATCGTTGTTTTCAAAGGTAAATTAGACTAGACCTGTGTGAATCCAAAGCTTGACCATGCCTTGCATGTTTCCTGCATAATTTACGGTGGATGACGTATGATATCCGATCGACGATACTAGTTGATATACACTTCAATAAGCCTAAAAAATTATTTCAAACTGCACAATCAAAGTGGGGCTAGGCTAGGCCTAGTTATTTGTCATTTATCCCGTTTCAGGCCTTTTACTCCCCCACTGATCTGTTTTTTTGATGTCGTTTCTGACTTAGCCTTAGTACTACTAGTACTACTAGCCTACTCCCGTAGTACCGTTGGACTGATGCCAGTCGTGTTAGTATGGCTGCCGCCGGTGATGGCTGGTCGTCCGAGGCACAGGTGTTTCTATCGTTATGGCAGCCTATATACTTATTAATATTACATATAGGCAGGCCTATATATATATATATATATATATATATATATATATATATATATATATATATATATATATATATATATATATATATATATATATATATATATATATATATATATATATATATATATATATATATATATATATATATATATATATATATATACATATATATATATATAAATATATATATATATATATATATATATATATATATATATATATATATATATATATATATATATATATATATATTATATGTACATATATATATAATATATGTATGTAAATATATATATATATATATATATATATATATATATATATACATAAATATATATATTTATATATATATATATATATATATATATATGTATATATATATAGATATATATATATATATATATATATATATATATATATATATATATATATGTGTGTGTGTGTATATATATATATGTATGTAATAAGTATATAGGTTGCCATAACGCTAGGATTAGGAACACCTGTGGTCCGAAGGGTTACTACAAATCCTATGCCCTCATGTACTTTTTAAGCGAGGTGTGAAAAGTAACCTAGACCTATAGGAAAATCTGTTTTAAGATCTTTATGAAAACCGAGCCATTTTACCTTCTTTTTTTTGCCCACAAAGATTAGAATCGATGTTTGAAGCCCATCCATGCCTTCAAAAACTGTTTTAAAGGTGATTTTAGTTACTTTATTCGAAGTATTTAGACTACTTTTTCCTCCCTAGAAATCGTCTGACGAGCTCTCCAAAGTACGGTCAAAGTTTAAAACTGCCATCGGGGCTATAACATTTTAGCGGAGGTAATATGTTGTAAATTATATTAGGAAAAAATTAAGATGATACTTATAAAGTACAATTATATTTTCTAAACATTTCTTGATATTTTGTTTATTTGTTTTCGCACAGAGTTTTTTTTTTTTTTTTACCACAACTTTAAAAAAAAATCATATGAACAAAAAAAATGTCACCACAAAATCAACTTGCAGTTTATCACAAACGTGCGGTGACTAAGAAAATGGTGACCAAAATATTCTCGAGGTCGGAGTCGACGTAACCGGGTACGGGCTCAGTATGGTTTGAGGGTAAACTTTATCATTACAGTCAATGGAAAATTATTCATGAATTCTTTTTGTCGCCTCAGCCAGTCAGCGAAAATTAATGGCTCTCATATATGTTGAAAACTATTATCCAATACACAACATTTGTGGAGAAAATAATTTCTGTCTAGTATTTGTTAAAAAATGAAAAAAAATAAGTTTGTCTTTCATTGACTACAATGATAACTGACGATTTGTTTTCCCCTTTAAAGTTTGAGATTGTCAAAAAAGCATTGTTACGTCACCGTGCACCACAACATTCCCTGATGTCCGACCTCGAGAACGAATCTCGAAGAACTTTATCTCGTTGTGTTGCTAAATAGGTAGAAAAAAAGTGTATTATTTAGACTAATTCATATACAATAAGAATATCCAAAAAATAAGTTATTTTTCAATCATCAATTTTCTACGTATGAATTTGGGGAAAAAACAGGATTTTCACCTAATGTATAACAACCCCCGTACGGCAATGCCAATGTCAACCCGTACTGACGGATGTGAATAAGTATATAATAGCTACCATGGGCCTTTAGTTTAATAGTTCAACACATCTTCCACTTTATGTTTGGAAAATGTAATAACCCACTGTACACGCTACCAGTATGACAAAAAGTGTATTGTGGGATATGACTAATAGCTAGCTGGCATCAATCCGACGGTATACTACGGGGAGTACTAATATAGGCCTAGGCCTACAGTCAAAATTGTTATCTGGGTGATGTTACTAAATCGTAACGTTAGGCCTAACGTTAGGCCCTTCAAATTCGGCGGTGGTCGAAATTCTGGTCAACCACCGGGACTAGGCCTCTTATAAAACTTCTTCCATGTAGAAAGGTTCGAAGTTGCCCCAGGGCTAACTTAGGCCCTATTGCCACTGGTATAATTATTTTCGGGAGTTCACAGAAATGGCGCGAAATAAACTTCAGGGTGTACGAAAATCGGAGGTGCCTATACTTGTAAAACGTAGGTCTAACCAAAGAAGCTCTTTGGTCTAACAAAGGTTTTAATCTGGTCGATCACCGGAAATGCATTGGCCTACGGAGCAGTTGCATAATGGGTCAGTCACGTTTCACTATGGCGAGGGAATTAAAATCAGTGCCGAGTGCTTCAAATCTAGCCTGAGAGTCGAAGCCCTGGTAAGGTCCAAGGGGGCAAAGCGCTGTTTTTCAAATGATTTCCATTGAAGAATATTACTAAATATTGTGTCAAATCCAGGTTCTAAGCCATGCGTTCCTCGTAATTTTGGTAACAGAAAATTGATTAACATTGCGTCAAATCTACGGACGAAGCCCCTCGAAGACTGTAAGCCCTGCATTTCTCGCGATCTTGAAAAGTAGGAAACTGTTTTAATATTGCGTCAGCTCCAAGGGTGAAATCTAAAGGCGAAGCCCTGGTAGGGAGAAAAGTTCCCGCAAGCATATACGTTTCTCGTAAATTTGATAGCAAAAAAATCTCTTAAAATTGTGTTAAATCTAGGGGCGAAGCACCAAAAAGCACGATGTTTCTCGTAATTTTGATATCCAAAAAATTGTTTAAAATAGTGTCAAATCTAGAAGCATACTAGAGGCAAATGCCGCGAAGCCCTGGTGGGGAATCACGAGGCTAAAACCCTACATTTTTGATAGCCGACGAAATTCGTTTGAATATGTAACAAATATATAGGGCAAAGCTATGGGATAGGAGCACTGGGGCGAAGCCCCTGTAAGCCCTATACGTTTTTTGTGATTTTGATAGCAGGAAATTTGTTTTAAATTGTATCAAATATAGAGGAAGGCCCCCGGAAGCTATGCTTTTCTTGCAATATTGATAGCAGAATTTTTTTAAGTATTGTGTCAAATCTAGGGTTGACGTCCTGGCTGCCTGGTAGGCGTCCATGGAAAGAAGCCCCCGGACGCTTAGCGCTTTGTGGCGTGGTTTTGGTAGCAAGAAATTGCTTTAAATTGTTTCAATTCCAAAGTAAAGTTAGTTAAAAGGATTACAGATTTTGGAAGGAATGTTCAAATGTAGGATACCATTGACTATTTGTCTTTAGTCATGTTA